>VOMN01065142.1:0-10003 GCA_014899125.1 Orchestia grillus
TAGGATTTCTTCGGAACATCACCCCGGCTGATTTGATCAGTTTTGATCTTTATACAGTTAGATGATGACTCTTTTGAGGTCCGCTGTTTGTTTTTTCACTCTCATTGAATATCATTTTAAGGTTCTCCACACCAGTATTCTGTTAGGTTTATAACTTTTAATTCATCACTTCGTAATTGACCTGCTTCATATAACACTCAAATAATATTTTTTATTATTGTATATTTGGGTATTGCCAGTTATCACACCCATAAATAAACATAAGAAATGGTCATTAATAGTACAATTACCAGTAAAATAGAGAAATCATAGAAATAATTCAATTTCTCCTCTATTGGGGCAATAAGTATTGATTACATTGTACATTGATAGCACTCAGAGTAACTTTTTCGATATCGAGATTTCTCATGAGAAATTGGTCTAAGTAAATAGCCAACAAGTTGGAACTAAGAACCACTTGAGCGTATGCAACCGAAGAATTTCTCAAGACTTCCAGGGAGGAACCAATCAAAAAGAAGAAAATGGAAAGAGCTCTTCAATTGGCTTCGGCACCAGCGCCAACAAAAAGCATTTGAAGTAGAACAGCAGCGAGGTATTTCACCTTCGCAAGCCAATTTTTTTGTCACTCAAATCTACAACTGAGATTTGCTTGGATTTTTTTAATGGTTTTAACAATAATGTAATTTTTATTCATGTTGAATATTTGCATAGCAGTCATTCATTCGGTACCACGCAATATCTTAGCTAAACAAATAGAACGAACGTGACAATTTAATATGTATCGAGAAGCTAACACAACAACAGGTTCCAATCAACTTTTTTTTATACCTTCTTTAGAATGTCAGTATTGAGCGTATGAAATTTTAACTGTTTAACCTAATCAAACTGTCTCTATAAATATGTGCACATAAATATTCGTTGAGAAGGCTTCAAACTCGTAACAAGACCTTTCTAATGTATCATCCATGTTTCACTATAATATATCGGCGTTAGGAAGAGTTTATCCATCCAACCATGAATAGGACCCACTTATTAATCCAATATTGCGTAAGTTTTATTTCTAGAATACTTCAGCTAGTCTTTTGGAAACGAGTGACTGTATAAATTATTAGGCATCAGAAATCAATTTATGAGGGAAAAACACTTTACTGCTACTGTTATATATTTGCTATCCCCGAACAAAATAACAAGCATTGATTGGATCGTAATCATTAATTAAAATAAATGGAAATTATTAAATATAATTTCCGTATTTCATTTACCCGTTAATTACTTGAAAATTTGGAGCATCGTACAATCAATAAAACATCTGTTGTCAAATCTATATTTAATTATTTCAGATTAATCATCGTCCTAATTCGGTGTATTTAACGCCACGTGCTCCGAAAAATGGAGATGTATTAATGTGTTGACTAACTTCACTTTAGCAGTTCAAGGTCGAGTTGATACACTTTAATCCAAAGTTTTGATATTTTATTAGTCAATTCGAAAAACGTTAATTGTTTGATTCAGTGCTTACTTTCGCATTATTCTTAGTGTTCACACAAAGTATTCCTTTGACCTAATATGTCACTCATCGGGGATTAGTTCGATAATTGACGGACTGCCTGAACTCGGGAAATAAGGGCGGAAAATTCGAGCACCTTGAGAACAAAACATTGCCAAACTGACCATCATGCACAGAGAAAAAAAAATCGAAAAAAATGAACAAAATAGAATATGAGAAGATGCTGAAGAGAAAAAAATTACAATCGAAAGAAGATAAAGATTTGTTTCAAATAAAATAACGCGAACAGAATTGACTTACAGCGACGAGCTTTAGCACACGCTGTTGGGCAGCCCTTTTTTTATCCGGCTGCTTTGAGATTACCAGTTCCAGTCACTTCTCAACGAAACTTCACCTCATCAGCAAAGTGCTGTTTGAAAGTGTTGCAGAAAGTCTGTATCCTATACTGCTGCTTGTTGAACCCTGAGTAATATTTATATTCCAGATAAATAAGAACGCAGCCCCACGCTTGAAGTAACATCCGAAAAAAATTCAGGAATTCAATTAAATAATAAGGCAGATTAAGATAACTATATATATCAACGTACATTACTCATCATTTACAGAATAATTGCGAAAAATGCTCAAAGTAGTGACTCCTGTTTGACGCACCACCGTATTTTTCACACCCTAAAAGCGAAAAAAATTTGAACAAATTACGCAAGTGTTAAGAATGAGAGTTCTAAATGAACACATAGAAGACCTGAGCCAGTTCGTAGCTACATAGGGATACAAGCAGCTGAAAAACGAGTTTACGATTATTCTACTGTCAGTTTTTTTTCAATATTTGGCTCTGCGTCTTGTTTCCAACCTTACAAGTTCTTAGCGAATTGTTTCTGTACAAACTTGTCTGCATGTATAGACAGTAAAGATGGAGCTGTGTTTCTGTTTTTAGAAAAACGTAAAATTCAAACTTTTCTCAATTATAGACCTTACGCAATATCCATTGAGTTTGAAACAGGCTAAATATTCTTCGCAATTGACTATATTTCACTCCCCCTTCGGTGTGACGAGATGAAGACAGAAATCATACGATTCTTTGCATGATAATTTTCATCAGTAATTTCTGAGGTTTATCACAGAAGAGCTGGTTTGTTTTGAAATATTTAACATCGGATCCACTTTGTGTTCAATTTTTGAGTCTTGTTATTCAAGATGGCTAAAAAAGTATTAATGACATCTCCACCACAGGGCTTGTGGCGACTGAGTATCACGGTAACAGTTATCGAAACTGGCCCCGCAAGATCTGCAACCGGAGAAGTCTTTTAGAAAGTTTATTTAAACATTGATCATGAAGAGCTGTACCAAAGAATTCAACCCTTAATAATTTTGCAAGGAAAAAAATTTAGAATATACCATATACTTAAAAAGAAGACATTTCTTAATAATATTGCAAAGTATATGTAACAAATATATTCGTAGATATAGCCTTGGAAAGTCCATGACAGCCCTAAGTAAGTAACTGCAAGTTGTGGGGTGGCCATCTGATGTGCTGTTCTCGTCGAACTACTTTACGAGTCTACGAAGTGCGACCAGTTCACGTTCGAGAGAACCAGGAAGGACAGATACACCCGAGCCATGTGCCTCTCGACAAAGGTGATATATCCAGGATAGCAAGGAATGCACTGATTCTTCTCTTTCTCAGATGAGAAAAAAATTATACAAGACCCGAAGGTGAACCGCAAAATTTACTAAAGACTACACGAACTCCGAGGTCATTGCGACCGTCATGCAAACCAAGTTTGCCACCTTCAGGATAGTTCTAGGTGCCATGAGCAGTGATGACGACGTAATGGTTCCAAGTTTCCTTCGTCAATGAGCAAGAGTCGACGCTGTCGGTTATGCCGATGTGTTGAACACGGTATAACCGTCAGTACTACTTTAGCCTTACAGTATTACTCTAGCACGTAGACGACCACATGTCTTCCGGCAGATCAGTTACTTCACTGCAGCCTATTCAACCCATTCAATTTTCCCTACTTCACTACACATTGTACACGTGCCCCTTCTGTTTCTGTAAAATAAATCCTTTTGACTAATATGTGTGAAGCGTGATTGAGAGGACCTCCACTTAGCATCTACACAAGGCCGTTGCGGCTCTTAACGCAATTATTCTGAATGCCATGACAAACATTCTCAAGATCCAGCTACGTACTGCTTATGGGCGATTCGAAAAGGTCTAAGAGCTGTTACTGCTGCTGACGGAAATTCTATTGAATGCGCTTGGTTCATCTTCAGGGGTACGCATTTTAGTGTCATCAAATGCTCTATTATCAATTTCTGCTCCTTTTTTCGAGAACGTTTCTTTGTTCTCAATAGCCCACCGCACTCATTATGCACAAAGTGTTCAAGAAGTATCGCTACAGTCTCAAAATTTAATTGCAGAGCCATTAGATGAGATTAATTATTTTCCTTCTTTTATTGCACACAGTTCTTATCAATGTTTTTTTTAACTTTTCTTTTCTTTCATCCAGGCATACCTTTGATTGAAGTAGCATCTCTTTGGATGAACCTCTAAGAATTGACTACTCTCCATAAAAAGGCCACCCATCAGACTGAACGAAACTACAGAACAAAGTATGGAAGAGATCCATCATCACACCTGGTAATACGAGTATGGTAAAAAAATTATTAGGGGCATGAACTATGTCGCATAGAAACAGTAGTAGGTGACCAAGAGCATCAGTGGAAAATACTGATCGCTTATTAAGAAAAGCCTTCTTATCGTCAATTTCTGAAAGTGTTGCACATGGTGTGCCTCTCAGGATGCCGCGGACTCCGAGATCCTCTCCAAGCGTTCGTCAATATTTATCCGTGGCGCTTGTCCTGGGCTCTCGTAATTGAGTATAATTCAATTTTTCCGTAAACGGTAGGTCTCAGCTTGCCTCCTGAGTTGAAAATAGCGTCAGATTCCGTTGTGCAGCCGCCTTGACTCCGTAGGGTACGTGTTCGACTCTATGTAGTACGTTTTCGACTCGGTTGGGTACTTCCCAACGGTGTTGTTCCGCTCGGTGCTTGGGTAGCTTGCCTGGAGTCTGCCGCGCGCGCTGCCGTGTGATCTGAAGGACTTGTGCGACCTCCTTCAAGGAACGCTTGCGGTCGAAAGCAGCAATCATGAGAGATGTTTGTATACATACTGGAATTGAAGCGAAGTTGTATACATTAATAACAATCCTATTCGTAATTCACAGATTTCTATGACTATGTTAACGATAGCCGTATGGAACAAAGATACAGAACAATTCTGAACTAAGACAAAGGATTGCAAATGTGCATACAACCACTGATTAGGATGTGCTGCATGAACTTGGAAAGAAATCGAGCACTAATGTTAAAAGCGTCGTGCGCCCAATGGTGCACTCATTGAGATATACTAAATCAAGTGAAATAACGTATGATGACCACTTTTTACAGAAAAACAAGTCAAATTATTATAGCATATCTATTGCCATTATAACTATATTTTATAACAGTAAAGAAACTTCATGAAGACCCGAAATATACACTTCCGGGTAAAAACTTTGTCGCACGCTTTAGAAATGAGTATGTAACGGAAACAATCA
Source organism: Orchestia grillus (assembly GCA_014899125.1). Taxonomy (NCBI): domain Eukaryota; kingdom Metazoa; phylum Arthropoda; class Malacostraca; order Amphipoda; family Talitridae; genus Orchestia; species Orchestia grillus. Next base: position 5,110 of record VOMN01065142.1, read on the forward strand.
AACATAATTGTTTATTGGACTACTCTTAACGTAGATTGCAGCTTTCATTATGTTAGGCATACATTCTATTATTTTTGCAATCAATCAAAATTAATATGTATCCAAAGTACGAGACAACGTCCAGAATGAGCTTCCCACAGAAAAGGAAGGGGTGGTGAACCTCACAGCTCCTTCGTTAGTTGCAGAGTCCCGCAAATTATCAATAGGATTTCAATCACGAGACTGTGGATGCGATTATGTAGGAGTAAATGTATCCCTCGTGACCCGAATAAATCCTGCACTACTTGGGACCGGTGGGCGCGAGAGTCGTTATGAAAAATACCGGAACCATCAGGGAAATAAAAATCCATTGACGTGTGTACTTGGCCCCCTAACCCTTAGAATGCTCATGCAATCCTGAGATTTCACGTTTTTGCTGCACCGTAGATTGCCTAACCTAATCCCGACCAAGAGGATCACTCCCAGATCATTACTGTGTCCCTGAAAGCTTGTACTGTCGGAGCGTCGCTTGAATGAATGATCTAAAATTTCACGGGCTTTCCGTTTCCCTCTGTCTCTACCATCTTGCTGGAACGAGGCAAACCGAGATACATCTGACCATAGGACCTGTTTTCATTGCTCTACAATCCAGTCTTCCTGCTCTTTGGCAAATTGGAGCCGTTTCGTTTGATTAGTTTCACTGCCCAAGGATTTCTTAGTGACTGCACAACCCCATTTCCTTCAGTTCTCGGGACATGGTGTAAGCAAAAATTTTATTATAATTTTTTTGAGCATGGTAGTATGCTGCTGAATATTTTTCCATGGTTTGCCTTCATAAATCACTTCAAAAATCCCATGTCGCAAATATTTAAATTTTAACTCTGCCCCTATTTCCACTAAATGACTTAACTCCATCATTTTTTTTCCATTACGCGATTGTTCTTTGCACAGTCCTGAGTCCTATGTCCACCGTTTGAGACATTTCTCTGCTGGGTTTCCCAGCCCTCTATAGACATATAACCCATCCTTTTTCAAAAACAGAGGTTTGCTATGTAAACTTTTTACATCTGGTTTATTCATGCTTGTTGTCACTCAGAGGACAGGTGCGCAGGACTGACTACCAGTGACATTGAACGCAACTGTCATTGCACATTTAAACTATTACGCTACAGGATGATGTAGCAAAAATCCCTATCGTCATAGGCCTCTAAGCCTGATAACTATGAAGAGGAATTTGATATGTTATGAGCTGAAAAAACTCTCCACCAAAAAGCGACAAGCAGTGTCTCTTCGCTTGTAAATGAGAGTGCGTGAACGTAATAACTTACAGAAGATAGCTGGGAAAATCCAAAAGCGGATGCTTCTGTTTCGAAAACGATGACTGAACGGAGCAATAAACGGAATTGTACGGTAAGCATCCGCAGGCTTCGTTCGATGATAATCCTACAGTTTTAGAACTATATATATATATACTGACAACGATCAAACCGTGCGACTGTTCATCCTAGCGTTGATGAGATTGGAAAGCTCAAAAATTCAGAAAATGAATGCCGAAATTCGTATTCTACTTGCGTTAATTATGTGTTGTTATTCATTCGTATTTTTTCATTGGAAGGGGATGAGGTACACGTGCTGACCATTGGATTTGAAAGCCATCTAACTTCTTAGGTAACGCACTTAGTGAACTTTTTCGATCATAATAAATTGAGGATGAAGTATCAGCTAAGGCTTATGATTTATTTTAACCATAAACAGAGATTAGACAGGCGGTGCAAGGAACAACGAATGAAGATGTCATTTGATAGTCTTTACTTTATTGATTCCAACACGTTTCACCGTTGGGTTTTCAAAACTACTTGCGTGGTGAGCGATGTGAAGGATGTGTAGTTTAAACTTCTTTTCCAAGGGAAGTACACCTTGGCCACGTGAAATGCCTCGCCTTGGCCGAGATTCGAACCCTGGTCCTCGCGGTTGCGATTACATCACTCTACCAGTACGCCATGGAGCCCACTCTTGATTAGGAAAACTGCACGAGATACTGAACTTTCGTTTGACCTTATCTGATAAGTAATTATCAGTTTCCATTGTTATGTATGCATTTGATCGAGTTCTAGCCAAAAAGTCGTTTGAATTAGCACAGGACACGAGAAAATGTTTGAAGTCCACTCGTCATTAACTCGAGAACTTTGATCACGGCGTTTGTTGGACTAGAATTTGCCCATGAGCCTAAACCTGCATTTAAAGTGCATTCACATTGGAGCTGACATTCTAATACGAAAGCATTACTCCGCATATATACGGTGTCAATTCGGCTTAGCATACATCAATTTGGCATATCTCCATTCTCCACTTCGCGGTTCTTTTCATAAAAATCAATGGGTCAGTGTTTTGCCTTACCTTTATTCAATCTCAATTACACCCTTAATAAATTAAACCATTCAACAAAGTACGATTTGAAATTATAATTCTGCCAAAATGTTCTAATTATTTGTAAAGAAACGAAAAACAGTAATTTCAATCATCTAAGCCATGTAAAACGTATACAAATGTATTACATTGCTTTACCAGTATTCCTTCTTTAGTTGTGCAATGATCAAATTTGACTCACTGTTCAACCTACTCAGTGGTTTTATTGTTGCAAGGAGTACAGACGGTGGAACCATGAATGTGTGATACCCTATATAAATTTAAGTAGAAGTGTACTAACTGTTCGTTGTACAGGTCAGCTAAAGTAAAAGTATGATATTGGGTTTCCCATCCCGTATCGTTCTTCGAATTTTCTGTTAATGTTTCGATCATTTTGTGCTCATAGGCTTTTAATCGTGTACTTGATTAAATTTCTGTTCATCCATTATTTGATTTAATCGAAGTCTGGTTTGGCTCTTTGCTGGCTAATTTAATTCCCGATATGCATATTCAGACAACTGTACGATTTTACAGCCAGAACATCAGAGCAACAATAATTTCAACGTAGATAACAACGAAAATTAGACGTAATACCGAAGTATGAAACATGTCATACTCATAGCAGATGTTTTAATGACTTTTTGTGATGAAATCTCCAAGCTGGAAAAATTTCAGAGCAACAATCGTCGAGAACGAGCTTTAACTCGACATCAAACAAAACATAAATCATTGTACATCCTTTTCATAAATGAAGTAAAACTTTATACTTTAATCCCTCTTTGACAGGTCAGATAAATCCTTGATTTGGCGACTTTGGCTTTATAAAAAGAACCAACGGTTGAATGAGAGAAATACTTGCAAAGATATGCACGAAAAATAAGATTTTATAAATTGTAGCAATGTAAGGTATTGTAACTATTTGGCTAAGGTAAAAATTAATTTGAGATTAATAACGATAATAATTAATAATAACGCTAATAATGCGACACCTGGCAGTAAAATGAGAGTATTAACTTACATATTCAGCGATTCTCGCAATTAACTTTCACCATATAGCATTCACATTGCTGCTTTCGCTACAGTAATGTTCAACAGGCTTCGAGCGCATCAAATTGTCAACTAGTGATTTGAGTTATTTTTTAGCAAATTAATGTACGCTTCACAACAGGCAAAAATTAATGAACATGAGAGCGACAGTAGAAAAGTTTACTCATTGTCTTGTGTGATTACCTAATATGATAATGTAGAAATATATTTTTTTACGGATGCGGAAAGTTTCTTGGCATATTTTCACGAATACTTCACAGCTCTACAGCTACAGTAGCTGTTGATCAGGAATATAATCTGCTTTATGTGTCTGGTAAAATACTCGAGATACATAATACCCAAATCCCCACACTTTATAAACAGTGAAACATTTGCAACTTTATACGTTAGTGTATATTATCCTACACACTCGTCCTCTGCCGATCAGAAAATGATTTATAAATGTTCATAATTACTTACGATACAATCGAACTTTATTATTTATCCATGATTTCGCGTACTTGAAATACATCCCGTCGACACTTACCAGCAAATTGCCTCTATAGATTACTTACAGGAAATGTAAAATTTCAAATATTTTGTAAGGACTTGAATTCTTTGTTCCTTGATACGAGCAAATGCAGTTTACACTGTGCTCTAACAATGACTCTGTGGCTACGTTTCAGGGCGAAACTTTCAACATGAAGTGAAATAATGTGTTTTGCACTAATATAACTTCAGTGCGAAATGAAATGAAATTAAGGATTCATGAATCCCGTTGCTCCACGTGGTTGTATAAAACTTATGACTGCACCTATAACGCACCCTTATCCTACTTGTAAATCTAATTAGACATAAATATGTTTTAATTAATTTGAAATGTGGAAATAGTTTAGCATACGTGGATGTGAAGAAAATGAGTGCGCGAACACGAAGTTACAAAACATGATACTGCCAAGTCTCACATAGCGTATGCGAGGCCTGTCTTAAAAATATTCCACTTTAAATTTTCAGACTTGAAACAATGGCGGTAATGAAATGTCACAATGCACAGTTTAAGAAAATAGCTTATGCGAATGCTTGAATTTCTTTTCCGCCCTCGTGACTTCGAGAGCGTTACCCTATTAAAATCAAAGACGTATCGCCGGTGATTTAAGGACGCTCAAGGGCGAACTCAGGGACGCATCGCCGGCAAATCACTGGTAAATCACCGACGAAATGTCCACTTTTTGGCTTAAATTATCGGCTTCTATACGTCCGCAGCCATTTCGGTCTATTCCACGTATTTGCAAGTCCATGATCATCCCTCTACGTCCCACTTCGCCGGCGATTCGCCTTCGATTCGCCGGTGGCCGTTCTTGAGTTTCATTTTAACAAAAAAACTCTAGGAAGTGCACAGCTATGACTCGGTTCTGAATGACATTTGAATTACGTATATATATGGGAAACTGTTGTACCTTGGACCTCATGCAACTCGGACCTT
>VOMN01065150.1:0-10380 GCA_014899125.1 Orchestia grillus
TTAGGATTGCTCGATCTATGTGATGCCGGTAAAGAGGGTCTGAGTCATACTTACTCAAAAACTATGACTAATCTAAAGCACCTTTGCTAGAATTGTTTTTTGTGGCCCCTGAAACTGTTGAATCTTACTTTTCCTTGGAGCTCATTCTCTTGACTCCTTAATCAGCTTTAAGCTTTTCGAAGTCAAAAATGCGATCCTATTTATTTTATTAGTATGGTATGAGTTTGAGATTTGAAATTCTGTCCAGTAAACCGGACCTTCTCATAAAATTGCCTCTTCCTTGTGAATGCGCTTGTCTTTGAGCTTTCTTGTTTCTGTCTGACTAGNATGTGCTTGTCTTTGAGCTTTCTTGTTTCTGTCTGACTAGGCTGCTTGCTTTTAGTCGGCTTAATACAAAAAATATTTTTCCTGTAAAGAGAGGTGCATACTGAGAGTATATAGGTAAAATTATTATTAGGGTTTTTACTGGCCACATATTGATAGGCTGCATTTTTAGTATCTGAATACATAATTTTGTTAAAACAAGTTAGTAATAAGCTCAGCTAAAGACATTAAAATAAAGACATATTGGCCATCAGATCTTCATTAAATACACTCATATTATTTAGAGAATCACAAGAACCCTCCGTCATCTTTACCATCTGAGTCTTCATCGCTGCTTGCCATTCTCTTTTTGTAAGTCTAATGCCTTCGAGACATAATGGTTCTCTGGTCTTTAGTAAGCTTGTCAGTCTTTTTTTAGTACTCATTAATCATTTCCTTCTTTTTCTGGAACTTTTCCAACAGCTGTTCATCAATTTTCTCACATATTTTAGCATTTTTGCTTATCTTTTATTCCAGCTGCTCGTACGAAGCAAAGTTCTAGCGATCCATATTATTTACTTTCAACTTGTTCTTGATCTAGTTTGCCAACGCATCTCCTTGGTTTTTGATGGCTTATTATTAGTCTCCGTTTCTCACACTGATGAGATCCTCTCTGAGCACAAACTTCTTTTTATTTTTTCGCCTGTGCTCGCTGACTACTGAAAACTTGATGTAGTCATCGGAAAACTTTTCATTTTCAACTGTGAAGACTATTTCAAGTTAGCTGTTTATCGATTTTATGCCCAGTTACAAGCTGATAAGGTTTCCTTCGTCTAGAGTGATGAACTTTTTGTGCTCTTATGGAACATGCAGTTTTATTTACAGGTTGGAGGCTTTGATGCAGATTTTTGTTTGGTAGCAAAAGTGTCGAGTGCTTTCACAAAATCCTGTTACCATTTCCAAGTTTAGGAACTCGATAGTATCATTGGATACTATTTTTTCTTTTTTGCTCTCAGAAAAGCTAATATTATACGGTAAACCTTCAGTTTTGCTGATAAGCTGGTCTAAAATTTCATAGCTGATTGCACAGTCCTAAAACCCGATGACATTCACTACGCAATTGTTGGGAATAGCATAATTTAGGGCCATACTTTTGTAGATTTATTTTGACTATTTTAGATCTGACTATTCCTATGTTTGTGCAAATCCGATGTTTGAAAGCCCATCTGTTACTACAATTCTAGAAATAGTGAAGAATTTACATTTGGTGTAGGTCATGCTGAAACTTTTTGGAAAGTCCAAAAGAAAATGCTAAAGCTGGTGACAAAGCAGTCTGTCCGTTCGCATGTGAATTTGTCATGTTTTCGACGAGACTTTATCCAACCTCCGACACAGGCATAATCGAAATCTTGTCTGCATAAAGCTAGCCTAGTTCAACCATCTGTTCTATAGTTTTGTCCTCCAGTCCTGGGATTATCACTGTGTCCTTGAAGTTATCGACAGGAATCTCAATGTTGCTATTGAAATAGACTACAGTAATAAGGGTTTTTGGGCGGTCTTTTTTTATCTGCTCAATGTATTTTGAGATTCCGATTTCAATGATTTATTTTCGAGTGATATATTACATCTCTTCTTCATTAGACTCAACTGACTTGGCTTTGGATTCTTCTTTGAGTTTTTCCCTTTGAATTTATTCTTTGAAAGTGAAGGCAATATCTCTTATACTTTACCCTGACTGGATTAGCATCTGGATTCCTTTGAAATTCTTCAAAATGTCTTCCTAGCTGATTATTGATTTAATTGCGGCATAATTCTTTTGTCCAAGAGCTCTGACTACATAGTCTCGGTTGACTTTTTTGTAAGTTGTAGGGTATGAGCACTACATGCTTCCACTTAAATCAACCAATAAAATCATTGATTCGAGTGTCTTATTTTCCTTTTTCATTATGGTCTGAGCTGTGAAGTTTCGCAATCCACTTTACTCTATCTTAAATTCATTTATTTATGCTCCGCAAAAGGAACATTTTTTAAATGCAGAAATGGCTTAGCATTTTTGACAGATTTAAAATTCTTTTGATTATTAGGCTTTGTGCAGATCTTTAATCTGGAACTTTAAGACATTCGTAATATTGTTTTGAAGCTAACTGCTTATGTATTTTTTGCTGGGTTTGTAGAAATTCATTGCGAATTTTCTGTGAAATCTAGAATTAATTTGAGTTAATAAAGACAAAGAGTTTCAAACAAAATCAGTAAAATATTGTGATTCAAAAAAAAAGAAAAAACTAGAATTTTAAAAACGCTCGATATCTTAATCCAACTTATCTTTAATGGCATATCATCCACAGTTGCATTTAAGAATGGACAGCCAGCTTCGACTGCCTGTTTCTTCTAAAGGTTCTGATTTCTTAGTTTTACTTAAAATTTCAATGAGCTATTTTTTCTTTTTCTCTTATTACTTTTACACATTTTCTGTGAGCAGCTATTTTTTCATTTTTTGATACATCTTTACAATGCTTTATTCTATGTGAATTCTATTTTTGGCACTGACCATAAGAAGATCAAGCTAGAAGGCGTCTGCCAATGATTGGGCTTATTTCTGACTTACTTGCTTCTTCGTGAGATCAGCCTTATTGCAAAGCAGCAAGATAGGAATGTTGGCTCTGGCAAAGGTCGATATTTGCTTCATCCAAAGGGCGATCGAATTGAAAGAGTTTCTATTGTCTACGCTGAAAACCAGGAAAATTCCTGATACAGACTGATAGAATGAAGGCATCATCAAACGGAAGTTCTCAGTGACTGCGGTGTCCCAAAGTTGTATCTTTATCATTTTTCCTGAGATGAACATGACTTTTTATTCAAATTACAGGTTCAGTGTTGTCTATTGACTTTGTTTATGCTGATTTTGACAGAAGCTATGAATTATTGAAGTCTTGCCCACTTTAGAGTCGCCTATGAAGATGTACTTTACTATTTAGTCGTATTTTTAGTCATTTTTCATTCTATCTGGTTTCTGGCAAAACTGTAAGAATCTTTCAGCCTCGACGCGATGCTCTATTATAAAGTAACTAAGTTAACTAAGCTTATACAATTATGCGAGCAAACAAAATAATCTTTTATTCATTCATATTTTTTGATAGCTGTAAGAATATACAAATGATCATACTTTCTTAGCAAAAGTATGTAAGTTTCAGTTTTAGAAAGAAAATCCTGCAAAGTTTCCTCCTTCCTAAGCCATACTAGTGCTTTAGCTGTAAGACTCAACTGAACAGCTTGTGAATTACTCGTCGAAGTTAGAAATATCGGCATCAGAGGAGAGAATTGGGACAAAGGGAGATTTGATAGATTTGGTGACTAAGGCTCCCCAGTTGACCTTATCGAACCAAGGATGATTCTTGATTTATTCAGCCCCACTAAAGCCAAGTCTTCCCTTAGGGTTTTTTTACAAAAGCTTCGTTAAAATATCCTGCAACTTGGGAGACGCCTAAATAAAAGTCGAACAAATGGTACATTTGGTATTTAAAGAGGCTTATATAGAATTGACTCAAATAGCTCCATCCTGTTTTGACTTCGATATGGAGGAAACCCGGTCAGCATTTAGTAGATGATGCAGCCTAAGCACCACCAATCCACAGATTTTGTATGTCCCAGCTTCTTGATGACTTCTGGAGCCAAGTATTCAGGAGTACCGCAAATTGACATGGCCTGTTCATCATCATGGTGCAAGGCTTTCGAAAGTCCAAAATCTGTCAGTTTTATATAGCCAGTTCTATCCAAAAGGACGTTTTAGGGTTTAAGACTAAATTACTTAAAAGTAAGATGTTACTCTCGATAGATGACATTTCTTTGGTGAAGGGCTTCAAGAGCCAGTACGATCTGAGCGGCATAAAACTTGGTTCTGAAAATAATCTAAGCTGTACTGTTCCTCAGAGAGTTTGTCCTTGAGGGAGAGAAGCCCAAACAGCTATCCGCCTGGACAATACTCCAAAATAAAGTACAGCTTTCTTTCATCTTGAAAGGAAGCCTTGAGTTTAACGAGAAAGGGGTGATCGATATGAGACAGGATGGCTTTCTCAGTCATGATATTTTTTTATTGGTTTTTTTCCATGATATACTTTTTCTTGAGTACCTTCATAGCGTAGACCTGCTTGTCCTGCTTACTGCGAACTAGCAGCACTTTGGCGTATGTGCCCTTCCCGATCACAGAGAGAAGAGAATAGTTATCAACCGAGTTATTTTCTTTATCCATTCTTTTAATTTATTGATCACTCACTATTCTTATAATCTATTTGTTTTAATCAGCTAAATTTAATGTAAAAGATCTGTCATATGACTAATCAATGACCTTAGCTAACCTGTGTAGCTACTTAAAAATCATATTACATAAATCTTGATATTTTATTAGAAATAATTTACAAATGATTCTTTGGTATTTGCCAATTTCACATGTTTTTAAGACTAAATTTTTAGCACAATGAATAGTTTAGTTCGTTAACTATATTTTAACGATAAATTTGATATAAGAAATGCATCAATTCGAAGTAATAGGTAGAGCTGGTGAAGGAGCCTTCGCTACTGTTTATAAGGTAAAGAGAAAGTAGGATGGAAAGGTCTATGCACTTAAAAAGATAAAGATTTACAATTCGAACTCTAAATAAATATCGAATGCGTTGAACGAAGTCAGAATTTTAGCAAGCATCGACAACCCTTACATAATTGCATATAAGTAGGCCTTCTACGAGTAAGTATCAGGCTCACTATGTCTCATCACTGAATATGCAGACGGAGGAGACCTCAGCGCATATATCAACTTGCACCGTAAAAAGAAAATGGCCATTCCTGAAGAGACAATATGGAAATTTGCAATTCAGACTATTTATGGTTTGAAAGCGCTTCATCAAAAAGGAATTTTTCACAGAGACATTAAATCAGCAAACATTTTTACTACCAAAAGTGAAAACTAACTCAAGTTGGGTGATATGAACGTCTCAGTCATCAGCAAAAATGGAATGGCAAGTACTCAGGCTGGAACCCCTTACTACACAAGCCCATAAGTATGGAAGGACCTTCCTTACAACGGAAAATGCGACATATGGTCACTTGGCTGTCTTGTTTACTAAATGACAGCTTTTCGTACACCTTTTTTGGCCAACGACATAAGCTCTTTGAAAAAGAAAGTGATATCAGGAGTATATGAAAGAATCCCCAGAACATATTCATAGGATCTTTAGAGTTTCATAAGACTTTGCCTTACTACAAACATTTATGACAGACCGAGCGCCGAATCATTGCTTCATAGCACTTATATCAGGAAAAGGATTCACCTTTACCCAAACGAGAAGTTCAATCTTAAAAGTTACGAAAATCTAGTTAACTCAAACAAGAAGTTACTTGAAACCATAAAAACACCTTTTAGCAAGAATTTTAAATGCCTACAGCACCGACTTCCAAAAAGCAAATATTAGATTTAGCCGATCTAAAGCAATAAAGAAAACATTTCGAGGAACGCATCAGGATGTTTCAGAAATGAAAAGAGTAAACCAAGAAAATAAAGATCTGAAAGCGATGACCAGTTGGCAAAACTACCTCGAATAAAATCAAGAAAGGACATCCTAATCAGATAGGCCTCAGTGGGCAGAAGATAATAAAGACAATCTCCTTCTCTTGGATATGGAAACATTCCCAAACCAATTTTTATCCACTATCGGTGAGATACTTTTAATTATTTGCATAAATGTTATAATATTTTAAAAACAAATTTTATATAGTAAGATAGTTTATCCGTAAGTTTTTGTCAAATTAAATTTAGCTAACTTTTTAAAACTTATAAGTATTCATCCATAAATTCATTTGATTAATTTTTAGTTAAAAAATATTCATCAAAGAATTTAAAGCCAGTTATTCGTCTTTTAATTAATTGAAGTATTTAATGGTGCTTTTGCAAAAAGATTATAAAAAAAAAATATTTTTTTTGAATAAAATTAAGTTAAACGATAGAAAAATGGCAGTAGCGTTACTGTGTTTTCTCATTTTGATAAGCTTTGCACACTCTCAATAGATAAGCTTCTAAAGGTTCGTAGAATGTGACCAAAGTTAGTAACATGGTGGCTTCTATATTGATCACGTGAATGAAGAAGACATCAGCCACAACGAGCATGATAAGGTGATGGAAGGCAGTGGTACAAATGGCTCTAATCTAACTTCAACTACGCCAGCGATTCCAGCTGCAGAAACCTCAAAGAAAAACATCAAATGTAAGAAATGGGTACAAAGATACAGACTTGAATAAAAGCGACACATTCGAAGAAACGATCAAGAAAACCTTGTAATTTAGACTGGCAGGCTTCTTTTGAATTAGCAGCCTTCTGAGGAAAACTTAAAGGTGAACAGAGGTGGAAGTGGAAGCCGAGGCGGAGTCTCATATGCTGGAGCAGCAACACAACGAGAAGATACTTCTTATTTGTTTATGTGGATGCAGCTTATTTAAATGCAAAATCTTATTTTGATAAACAATAAGTGAAAAAGGAATGAAAGTGAGAAGAAGAAGAAGAAGAAGAAGAAGAAAAAGGGAAAATTAGAAAATAAATTAACAATTTATGTACTAATGAGGGTGAGTGAATGATAAACTTAGGGTTCATTTGGTGACATATTTTTCTGCGATTATTTTTATTAATAATAGTTTTTAGTTATTTAATACTTTTATTAATTCATCCATTCATAATATTTTAAAATTAAATATTTTATTGATTTATCTATTTATTCAAAAGAAATAAAGTGTAAATAACACTTAATAATTTACTTAAAATTAACTTATAAGACTAAATAGCATGAAATTTAAAACAAAAAAGATATCATAGATTTATTCTTACTCAAAATAGAATCAGATATCATCAGTTTACAAAAAAACAATTAATAGCTACATAACATATTTATTAAAGGGATATTCTTCTTTGCTTATATTTAAAATTAAGCGTTACATTGATGATGATGCTCAGGAAGATTATTTGCTTATATGTGTTGATTGCAGTCTGTCTATCAATTCATATTCGTTAAAATTTGGAGACAGGCTAGCTTGGCTCTTAGTAATTGGAACATCTTAAAGGAGGAGGAAGAGGAGGAGGAGGAAGAGGAGGAAGTAGTGGAGGAAGTAAAGGAGGAAGTAGCAGCAGAGGCTGGGGCAAAGGCAGTAGTAAGAGTGGCAAGATAAAAGATAAAGTGAAACAAAATAAGGGAAAAATTATGAAAGGAGCAGGCAAATTATTAAGCAAAAAGAAAAATAGAAAATCAGAAAAAAACCGCAACAATAAACGCTCATACAATTAAGCTTGCCAGAACTTGGGAGGCAGAGTGTGCAAAAGGCCCATTGGCATTATCGACAGCAAGGACTGCTGTGAGAAAGGCTCAGGAGATCAATATTGTGACACATTGGGATGCGAAAGCAGTTCCATCACGATCAATTCAAATGACTATTACTTCTGAGTTCTCCAACAAGCTTCACATAAATTGCATCAATTCATCATCCGTGATAGTTTCATACATATTCATTCATTTTCTTTAATAAAAGAAACTTAATGCTTTTTTAAAACTGGACCATTTTTTTTAAATATACCAATCAAATAAAATTATAAATTAAATAAACTATTATTTTATTGTTTTTTTTCTTGTACGTTTTTTTAAAAAAAATGTCCGATCAAAACCAATGATTCATTAAAGATATAATGAAAAGCTTAACAGCTAATTTATTGAAGTTACAGGTTAAATAACATGTATTTAAAAAACTAAATATATATGAATTTACTAGAGAGACTCTGATCTGACTCCAACTACGCCAGCGATTCCAGCTGCAGAAACCTCAAAGACAAACATCAAATGCAAGAAATGGGTACAAAGATACAGACTTTAATAAAAGCGACACATTCAAAGAAACGATCAAGAAAGTCTTGTAATTTAGACTGGCAGGCTTCACAACAGAAACAGCGGAGGCAGAAGCCGAGCCAGAGATAGGGAACTAGTAAAACAAGAATTGTTTATATGTATATAGAGCTTATTTAGGGTTCATTTCGTAACACATTTTCTGTAATTATTTTTATTTTAATAATTTTTAGTTATTTAATGCTTTTACTGATTCATCCATCCATTCATCCATCCTTCAATACAATTAATTAATTGATTTGCATTCTGAGCCAAAGCCAAATAAAAAACCCAGTATGTCAACTTTTTTTTATAAAACTTAATAATTATTTTTATTTGCTTTATTTCTATTGATCAGTCTTTAATTATAATAATTAAGTTAATCAAATTTAATAAAAGGGCTAAGAAAAAAAAATTATGAAAGAAATTGAATTTTGGAATTTTGGAATTTATCCATTTAATCTGAAAGCATAAACAATATACATTAAATATGAAATAAGTAAGATGTAACGAATGACTAATTTGATTATTTGATTCTGTTTTCGTTTATAAATAAAAGCTAAATAAATATTGTATTCATAAATATTCATCAAATTTATCAAAATCAATCTACGCTCTGCAAGTTCATTTACATTACAGACAAGTTTTTCTAAGATAATCAACACTCCATTCATCCAATATGTTCGTCGTGAATATCAAACAGTTTCTAACCTTTATGCTGATAGTATGTGTTTGCACATGTATCAAGCGCAGAGAGGATCTTCATCATAGCCGGTTTGTGGATAATCAGCATAGGTACAAAACTGGCTCTGGAATCAAGCAAAAACATCGCTTCTGGGATAGTCTGAAGTTCTGGGAAAGTAAACAGAGCTATAATGAGGATGGTACACCCAAGACTGAGCACACATGGTAAGAAACATGTAAATACAAAAAAGGAGGGCAGTGTGGCAGGGGCATTTGGATGTTCTATAAGACTCAATGTTGCCAATTGGACTCATCTGGTGTGAGTTACTGTGACTGGCTTCTAGGCTGTGAAAGTGAATAGTTGGTATTTTAAGATAAAGATCGTTGGTATTGATTCGCAGTAAATGGGAATAAGAGCAGTCAGGCTTTAAAAAGTAAAATTTGAAAGAGGTAAAGAAAGTAAAATGATTTGTACTTCTATTAATAAGCCAAAATTTAATCAATCTATCTTTGTTCATTGGCCAGTTACCAGTAACTAGATATAAGTAGTATGTTATGACTTATGCCAAATAAATTATATTTTATCCAAATGAAATGAAATCTTTTTGAAAGCATAAAACTTGAACCAAATTTTTGTTCGTTACATGCTTTTTCATGTTATAAGCCAAATTAAATAATCTAAAATTAATAAAACCAGCGAAGTTGTTTGAAATAAAATAATATACTAATCCAAGATCCAAGCATACAANGATCCAAGCATACAACTTATAGCATGGGGCAACTTCGAAACATCTTAATCTTCTTGACTGTGTTAGTCATCTTTACCATTCCCTTTGTCGAGACAATCAGTTTGAAATCAAGGTCCCAAAATACTGGTATATCAAAACAAAAGCAGAAGCATAAAATTTGGGGCTTCTGGAACAAAATAGGTAAATAAAAACACACTTGGTAATAAACCTGTGAAAAAATGGGAGGAAAAGTATGCTTCTACTTATTTGGCTTTTTGGGCTTTGTTGACAAGGATGATTGCTGCGTGCTTGACTCATCAAAAGTCAGCTACTGTGACTGGGGCTTTGGCTGTGAGAGTGCCTCCATGGACATTTACTCTGCAGATCAGTACTACTGATTGAACAAAGGAAAGGAAAGCTGTCAATTTTCCTTTTTCATTCATTTTATATTTGACTATCTACTCATTCATTCAGCTTAGCCAACTCAATTGAACTCACAAACAAGAATCGAAAACTAATTTACACAAAAAATCATTAATTTCATACTTATAATCGAATGTAGCTATTATTAATAAATATATCGAACACTGTCTTTCATCTAACATTCAAATCATTCATCATTCATTCAATAAATTTTAATCATTTTTTATTATGCTTTTCTCTATGATTTATTATAAGACTCATTCCTTTAAATCATATCACAGCTGACTTCTTGCCAGGTTTATGCATCTTTTGTTAAGCCTGCACAGAAGCCTTT
>VOMN01065157.1:0-13072 GCA_014899125.1 Orchestia grillus
AGGCCCAAACAACTTCAAGATATTCAAGATATTCAAGGTAACAGTAAGTGTTGACACTTTGACCCATATGAGCGCAACATACGTGAAATTTTGACTGTGATTTTTTATTTAATTTCTGCTCATTGCTTGGACATGGGAGATTAGGTTAGAAGGAGAATTACTTGTATAAGCTGCGAAAATAACATATTTTATGCTCAACTTCGTATCGAAAACATGTCCCAATTGAAGTTGATTCTCTAGCAGTTCCAAAACATCGCAGGTGTGATATTTTTGCTCTGTAGAGAATCGCGGTCGAAGTGATAACTTTACGTACTCAACAGGTGTGTCGCCAGTGCGTGATAGCACGCGTGCATGCGTATTGCAAGGACACAGCGACAGCACGTTTACTTGCTTGAATCGTTCAGTAGTTATTAAACAGTCAAAACTGGACTTTTCAGTTACGATTTCTATCACAAAATAGCCAACTAAAAATAAAATAAATGCAATAGGCGTTTCATTTTTGTTCAACACAAACGCACGAGACACTTCGGATCTACAACGAAGAATGTAACTTTCACTTTGTGAAGGTTCAAGCAAAAAAAATTGATAGAATCGGAAGCCCGAAGACTGCTCCCTGACCAGCTCCCACTGAACGCACGAGCTCTCGAGTTCCCGCAGACACTTCCTCTTCTAAAGGGTACTTCACACGATCAGGCAATGTCCGCAGACAGTGGCGGCAGACACCCAAATAAGAACGTCGAATGCTAAATTTGCCCTCTATTCTGGAGTCAGGTCGGAAGTCGAGGGACTGTACAGTCCCTTGATTAATTGATTATTAGTTAGTTTAAAATCCCCCATCCACATGAAATGTTATCCAAAGTTAGTAGTTAGGATAGCAGCACTGTAGTAACTCAGACTATCTCGCACGTAAAGGGAAGAGACCATTTAATTTGGACTCAAGAAAACGGGGAATCTATGCCCAAGGTGTGTTCACACACAGGATCCTCCGTCCTTAAAAACAGTAGGTTAAGATGGAAGAGAAAGAAAAGATAAAAAATCATCAGCAAAGAAGGCACGAAGATGGAAAGAAGCGAAGCGGGTAACAAAAGATTGAAGTCCCGAAGGCTTAACTAAAGCTCAGGTAACCTAAGCGTATTCCTGGAGACGCCCGTTCCTGTAGCATACGATGGCCAAGCCTAACTAACCCAACCCTTATGCCTCTCCTCTGGCCTATTTTATACCCTCTGGGGGGGAGGGGACATGGGTAGATTAATATCCAAGATGCATAGAACTCTACAGAATATTTTAATAGTTTCCAGTGACGGTCGTGGATGCCAGCACTGGGAACGGGCGCGACTCGTCCAAGCGCTTGCTCTCCAAGCCTCAAACTCGTGCGAGAATTTCATTTTCTCCGTGCGAGGGAAATTTATATTCTTTGCCTGTCGATTTGCACCGAATGGATCTGCACGACGCACATTTTAATTCGTGTAACAGCGCAAATTCCAATTATGAATATGATCAAGCTCGATTCGGAGAGGCTAAGAATGCAAAGCATTGCTGTTCGTAGAGATCTTCGGTTCGATCCCTGGAGTGTGCTGAGCTGATCTTCATGTATTTACAAAGTGCTTTTTCTAAGAAAAAAAGTCCCCACATTCCCCACTGCAGTAGGGAATGTCAGTAATTATTAAGCATTATAAACCACTATGTTGTCACTCAATCAGATTGGAATACGGTAGAAATAGTAGGGCACCTAACCCCAAGCACGCCACTTAACCTGATAAGACTACAACAGTAACAACAAGGCATTCAAAACCCAACATGTTGCGGCTCTACTAGATCGCCGTGAAGTTTCTTTCCGTTTCCCACCGTCCTGCGCTCCCCCAAGACGCTAAGACCGCATCCTCAAGGCGTAACCTCCCCCAAGACATTAAGACCCCATCCTCAAAGCGTCCCCTCCCCCAAGACATTAAGACCCCATCCTCAAGGCGTAACCCCCTCGTGACTTGCACGGCACACGTGTCCCGCAACAGCGCGTGGGACCAGGCCGATGCGGGGTCGCTCACCACCCCTCCCCCTTCCGACCACAATCGATACGAAACTCCTGAGCGCAGGCAGAACAACGGTTCTGAACGGGGGGTGCCAGCTGCCGGTACGACATGTAACTGTCGTGAAAGGAGGCTACACTTAGTTTACGGAGTGCAGGCAGAGGAGTCTATTAAAGAAACCAGGAGGTGTAGGGGAAGTAGAATTGCATGATTCGATTTCCCACACGAACGCCTACAGCTGGTTCCTGAACGTACATAAACTGGAAATATGTGATATTTAAAAATATTGACCTAAGTTTCGTACAATACCAGAAAATATAAGTCATACTGTGCGCAAGTAAGGCAAAAGAAGAGGCTGAGGTGAGGAATGAATGGACTACCGAGAGCGGTCCGAAATGACTCACGCTTTACCGACAACTCAAGACTGAGCGAGTCAGTGGAGAATTCCAACACGTGAACACGACAAGGAATGTGCCATCACATCAGCTGAGCTGGTACGGCTCATGAACTTTTAAGGCATAACCTGCACTACTGTATCGTTGATACGAAATCAGTGGAGTAGATATTCACATCCGTTGTTCTTTTAGTATGTCTGATACGACCGCTGTATTTAAAGTTTTGCAAGTGTACCTTACTTAATATATGTTTATATATTGCATGTATTTATATAGGTATCCTTAGTCATGGGTAGTCATAGGACGAGTAGTAAACGATAAATGTGTGAAAAAATCAACAGTGAGGATTTCCACAAACGTTTGCTGCAAGTGGAGAAGTTAGAAACTCCCACAAACGCTTGCTGCAAGTGGAGAAGTTAGAAACTCCCACAAACGCTTACTGCCAGTGGAGAAGTTAGAGATTCAAGAATGAGAGGAAGCTCACTAAGGTGTTGACCAATAGCAAAAGCTATTTATAAATTTCCTGATCACACTTGCACTTCAACCTTCAACTGAGCGACACATCGTTCCTGGAACAGTTCTAAATGGTCCTGCATAATAACCTAAGGATTATTTTGCATTAAAAAAAGTACTAGACGGTGAGGCAAGGTAAGAGGTCGCCACTAACTGTGGAATAATTGTTTTATTCCTAAAACGATCAGCTTATTTTTTGGTGAAAAGGCTTTAAATAGCTTGTATAGCTTCATGCAAAAAACTAGCTGCCGCAATGTATGTACAATAAGACTGATTTTAGCTCTCTAGGGAAACTTAGCAGCACCCACGAGAACCGGGACCTTATGGTCCTTTTTGGTCAATGAAGGGTTAAGTTAAAATGAAAGGTAACCTAAACGGAAAGGGAGGCGACATATGGCAGAGTCTAACAGGAGCTCTCGGAAATAACAGAATGTTACTTGCTGCCAGCATAAAGTCATCCACGGAATGAATTCAAATACGGGAACTATCAAACCTCCTAGAGGAAAAAACCTGTCCAAACGTTTTTTGGCATGTGAGGCTCGAGGGTGGCAGTGAACAGCAAGCTGTACAGCTCCCGTCGCTACTTCCTACATAATTCTCATAGTATTATATCCTTGAGCTCATTAAACCAAACACTAAGCTGTACAAAATTGTACTAAGCGATACTTCCTAGGTGTATTCTCACAGTATTGTACGCTCGAGTCTAAACTAAACAGCAGGCTGTAGAGGTCCTATAATTGCACTAAGTGACACTTCCTACATAAACCCTTCCTGCGCTGATCAGACACATACCTCAAATGAACCATCACAGCTACCGGGCACAGCATGAATCAGTCGGGCTCGCGTATTAAATACCGAAGTGACTGAATGGTATTATATTATCTCCCTCCCTCGATGTTTTTTCCGACGTACGCGTGCTATATTCAGGTGATTTTCGAAATTTTTCCTGATGCGTGAGCAAACTTGGAAATGGTCGGTTTGCACTGGGAGAGGTCAAGGAAGGACGAGTGAACTCATTTTCAAGCCTTTCTATACAACATTAAAATTTATCGAGTTTGTTCACAAGGTGAACACAAAACACGAAATACGGTAGTGATCAAACTAAAACACGTTAACTCTTCCTCGCCGGAGATGGCGCTACGATCATTTCAAAGCATGGGGAAGAGAAGCGCGTAAAGTGCCTTGAAGTCCAACTTTGAATCTCGTTTTATTCATACTTCACTCCATCTGTGACATTTGTATCTTTGGAATATTTTAGAGGTCGGAAGCAGAAATACATTCCTAAAGTTAAGCACAAAGATGCATAAGACATGAACCTTACGCAATTTGATATGAGTATCAGTGTTTTTTATAACATCCTCCTTTGTAATTAACTTCGCTTAATGAAATAGTCTCGACTACCTACGGTTCCTACATAATTCAACGGGCATAAACATGAACCATCAATCTGCTACACCACAAAGCCTCCCATCTGTTTTGAAGCATATGATATTGCAAATAACATCCAAGAAAATCAGCACAATGCTGCTGAGATTTACACAGCCACCGAGCCAAAGTAAGCAAGGTAGCACAAAAATAATTCCGTCGTCTCGCACCGAGCACTTGAGTTCAGTTGAAACAATGGAGCGTTCGGCACAACGGTGATCGTTTTTCGCTAGACTGATCTGAGAATTTCTACCGCTGGTAACGTGAAGTTAACACAAGTCAGTGATTTCTATCGCACAAGGAACGAATCGCGTCGTTCAAAGGTTATTGATCGCGTACGTGAAAGAAATTAGAATAAATGTCCCGTAAATAAATAGATAAGTAAACACGATGCGGCCGCCAAACAACCGGCCACACACACACTCGGACACAAAATTACACAGGTCACATACACGAGGCTAACAGATCTCACGCAAGTTACACGAAGTCACGCAGCTCACACATACGAAGTCACACACAATTTAGGCCTACACATACACACACCCGAGAGCGGGCCGCGCTCTGCAGATAAGATAAAGAAAATAGACAGCTGACACTTGGTTGTCCTCCTGTCCTGCCAGCCCGGTCGTTCTCCTACCAGCCTTCCGTCAACAACGACAGCCGCCAATTTGCCTCCGATCACAACGGCAAGCAATGCTAATTAGGCAGGCAAGTCCATGACGTCACACGCTCGGATGCCATTTGTGCAAGTAACTTGAAAATAACAAATATCAAACCTATTATCCATCAGTCTAAGGGAGCTAACCCCTGAAATCTCCTCTCAGTGCCACGTACAACTTACATCACTTGGCAGGAACGGCAGCAAAAGCTATAAAAGAATCTTTGTTAAAATGAATTGGTACCGGACATAGAAAATATGAGTTAACTTCATCTGCGGTACACGAGTTAACTCGTTTTGACCGAATTAGTATTTCTCAACATTGGGTGAGCGAACTCACCAAACTTGGATTTTCAATGAAAAAATTTGGGCGAGTTTCCACGTCTTTTCTTGACCTTTCCTGGTATACATAAACCGACCATTTCCGAGTGTGCGCAAAAACACGATAAAAATAACTAAAAAAAACGTTTAGCCTCTTTTCGCCAAAAAATCTGCCGCAGAAGGGGTTCAACTGCGACACCGGACACCTGCTGAATAATTAGACCACTGCTCTCAGCCGTGCAACAATGACGATTGTGAACCACAGACGATAATAGTCGCATGTCCCAAGCGTAGCATGACACATTGTTATGCAACTGTTCGTAAAGTAAGCCCCTAAAAGACTTCATAAGAGCAACAAAGGCACAACACAACAACTTCATGTTAAGTTAACTGATAATTAAAACCGCGAGGTCTGTGGGGGCTAAAGTTCTACATTCCATAGCTTTTAGCGGCGAGAGAAGCATCAGACGGACCATGCCTCTATGTGTTCCGTAGCGCAGGGGTAACGCTATCATTGTGAGGTTCTAGATGGTTCTACTCCCAGCTGCGGTGGTGGATTTTCATCGAGTCGCGGAGTGTTTCTTCGGGAGAGCACGTTTATGCCCATTGTACTCACAGTCCTGCCAATAACTATAAGGTATTTGAAAGATAACCTGTTGTACTATATTCCAATTCTGTTGGAATTAATTTTTTTTCCCTTTCGTGCAGCAGGGAGGTGGCGGCTACTTAGCCCAGCTACGCCTCCGTCGTGAGCTCGAGCACAGCACACGTGGCCTCGGCCGGCTGGTAGCTTTGATACGGGGGCCAGGCGCACACAAAGGAGGATTCGGGACCAAGCAGCGCCTAGATAAAGGCGCTCCACAAAGGAAAAGATAGGCACACAAACACCAAGAACGAAGGGAAGAAAATGCTTCAAAGAAAGACGAGAGAACAAAGCCGGTAGCATACAAAGCGAGCTCTAAGCGACATGCGAGACCTGTTTCACGTTACCTCGCAAGGGAACGAGGAGCGGTGGAATTTAATGCGTTGAACGTAGCAGCAAGAAATGTAAATTAATAATTAGGGTAGAATACGTTAGGATAGGACTAATGACTACGGTTTTATCGCAAGACACATTTAGAAATGATACATTAAATATCAGGTAGCATTGAAAGAACTCGTCCATTTTAAGAAGAGCAGCCACTTTAGGCGATCTCAGTAGTGAGACTGGATACTTACGTTGATACGACTGCAGTAGTAAAATTATAGTCATCGCTGTCGCAGGCGTCACTATGAAGCATTGGAAAAATCGCGCGTCACCTCTACTTCCGATCATGACTATCATGCATTAACATATACAGACAAGTATTACATCGAACTAAAATTTCAACGCATTATAGTTGTCAAAAGTACTCATTCTTTGAGAAAAAATTGAATAAACTGTCACCAAGCCGGTCCAGAATGATCACGCAAATACAAGCAATGCCAAATAAGCCTCAGCAACAGATTCATACCACCCATAGTCATCAGCCGCAAAATTTTACATGGCAAATCTAACTGACGAAGCTACACACTTGACACTAGACGCTGGTGTTCAGAGGCCGACTGCGCATGAAATCCAACGCACTGATAACTATTACGCATGGTTGTGCGTGTTGAGAGCCCTTATGTTGGAGCATGGGGCCGCACGCATCGTCCTGCATCAACTACAGCTGGGTAATTTATAGGGAGGGCGGCGGAAGAAGCGCAATTTTAAGGCTTGTTGCATGGCTGTTCTGCTGTACTAGTACTGAGAAACATGCCTATACCACGAGAATTTTGTACCGATATTGAAAATGCTCCATCACATGAAGTCAATTTACAAGATCAGCTGGGTTCACACGAATCATTAAATGCTACTAATTCAAGCAGATATAGAACATGGTCTTAGAATATTGTAACTAAAAAACTAAACGTTCATGTGCAAAGTCCCCCAGAACAACTTTGTTCCCGAAGGTCTTCGTACACTAACCCTCAAAAATCTAAACTGAAAGAGAAACCTGACAAGAAATAAATCTGAAGCGCGAGTATGAGAAGTAGAAAAGCAGGCAGTTCCTGAGCGCGATATTACGTGAAGCTACGTAACGACGTCACAACTGTCCCAAGTCGTTTAGGTATACAACCTACGTCACCAGTGTTCCAAGTCGTTCAGGTA
This sequence comes from Orchestia grillus, assembly GCA_014899125.1. Taxonomy (NCBI): domain Eukaryota; kingdom Metazoa; phylum Arthropoda; class Malacostraca; order Amphipoda; family Talitridae; genus Orchestia; species Orchestia grillus. The sequence goes on from VOMN01065157.1 coordinate 7,510, forward strand.
TACAACCTACGTCACCAGTGTTCCAAGTCATTCAGGTACACAACCTACGTCACCAGTGCTCCAAGTCGTTCAGATATACAACCTACGCAACCCTTTTCAAAGTCGTTCAGGTATCACATGTACCATTGTACCATTTAGGTATCCATGGTCCGTGACTCAATCATTTAACAGCACACGTGGTTCTGCTACGGAGCGGTACAAGGCGCTAAGACCGCAGACCAGGTGGTTTAGAGGTCAACCATTGGGATTGACCTCCAAGAACTCACCCTACGGAGCCACAGATCTTACAAAGTGTCATAATCCTTGCATCGTGAGCGACAGAAAATGTCTTCAGAAATGGGAAAGACTGAAAATCCTTGCCTATAGAACACATTTAACCCTTTACGGTCAGCACGAATTTCGAAATCCGCTTTCATAGGGATGCTGCTAATTTTTTCAAAAAATAAAATCCATCCTTATTCCATAATACAAAAAAATTTGAGCTATAAAGAGATAAGCTCTCGCTTATACGAGCCACGAAGGAGTAAGAGGGGACACGGTACACAAAGTAAACTAATAACGTGGAGTTTAATACAATGTGTACGCCTCACTCAGGTGTAAGGGCACAGTTCAGCCGACGACGGACCAGCGCAAAGGTAGGGACAAGGTCAGTTTCCTCAGGGCACCTCCTCCTCAAGGGCTGGAGTTCTGCAAGTCATGTTGCTCTGATGAGCGATAATCGGCTTAGGGATGGGCACCAGCGCTGGTACCGACCCAAGTGCTGGTACCGACCCAAGTGCTGGTACCGACCCAAGCGCTGGTACCGACCCAAGCGCTGGTACCGACCCAAGCGCTGGTACCGACCCAAGCGATAGTACCGACCCGAACACCGGTACAGGCGTCAACACCAGTACACTCAAGTACTAGCAGTACCAGTGAGTACACCAGACAGGCGAGCGTTACTTCCATGAATTTGTATTCAGCCTCCCACAAATTCAAAAGGTATCTCACGTCGTGGTGGGAGAGGGTATCGCCCTATCTCATTAGAAAAACTGAGATTTATCCTAATGAGATGAGCTGCTCGTAGCCTAGATGAAAAAAGGACAGGCAATCAATTCGATGAGCTATCTCCACGTGAGACCTGCTGCTGCTGCGAGGTCCTTCTTCCAGCAAGGCAGGGGTGGCAACACCAGAAGTAGCGACGTTCAGTTATTGGTTCTATTGAAGTATGTGACTCTTCATTCAATTGATATCAAGAGCAAAAGTAGGACCCATTTTCTCATTTTAAACTAGCACGCTGCATTTCTCCTGCCATGATGGCACAATCGAGTCCCCTGGTGTTAGCTAGTGTAGCCTAACAGGAGAGCTAATTAGGCACGGAAGTAAGTAGCATCATTAACCCTTCCAGTGGCAGCGACCAGTTACCTCGCTTCGACCTAATTTGTATTTCTGGACTTTGGGCCACCAATTTCACCTAATTTTCCATTTCGAATACAGATATCTCAAAATTCGAATGGAAACTTTGAATAGAGTACCTAGAAAATAAATACAAAAAATCCCTTCCTCAATATAATAGCAAGCAACCGTCACGAAACCTGCCGGGGAAGGGGTTATTACACTTGCTCCGGTAAACCTAGCCGCTCCAATTTAGAACCAAAGGCTACTTAGCAACAGCGTCGGACAACAGAAGCAATAACAGAGACGGTAATTGCTCCACTCATCCCGAACGGTAGCACTGCTACGCACTAAATATAGATGGGCCAGTGGTGCCCGCACCTTATCTGGTGCGTCAGAGACAACTCGACCACCACAACACTGGAGCTTGGTGAGCTGGTGCACACCTGCAGTGCACGCGGAGTGCACACGTGAACTGGTGCTCCCTAGGGTCGAGCACAGCGATGCATGCGTGCACGCTCTTGCACGTGGCTGTATCGATATCACATGCGTCTTGATCTTAACACCATAACGCCCTATTTATTTGGTCCTAAAAACAACGTTTCTTACACTGCGATAATCATATTTGCAAAGTTTTTTACACTGCGTTTTTTTAACGTTGTTCGATCAGGAACAGCATTGGGTCATGGAGAGTGACGGTTCTATCATAACCAATTTTTTCAATAGTTAATAAATCATGAGCCTATATTAACAATTTCTCTAATGGTTAATAAATCATGAGCCTACATTTTACAATCGTAGTTACATTTGAAAGTTTCCAAAATTTCGCATTTCCAATTTCAGTCCAGCGAGGCCCCACAACGACACCTCGATATCACCCCAGAATGAACCCTCCATTCACTGACTACTGAGAGCGTGTGTGCAGAGTACGAGGGCTGGTGCATTCAGGCAGTGACTGCCACGAGCTGACACCCCGCAGCTGATACCAAGCGTTACCGTATGCGCGTTAACGCGTTGGAACACGCGACCTTGTTGTGCCATTCAGATAGCACCTGCCCTCGCCGAACGGTACATCAAGATAGCGCCAACACCCAACACTAACTTCCTCAACACTTCCAATTACAAGCACGATCTTTAGGTGAACTTGCAAGTAAAGTGCAACACCAGTACTCCAGGATCTTTTCTGAGAAAATTAAAAAAGGACACTTTCAAAGCAATAAAATGGTTCCGTGTGATATGTTTTGTTTTAGATATATACACAGCAAAGAGTAGTTGTATTATTATGCGAACGAGCGAAGTGGTCCATTCGCAGGTTTCTCCCTTAGTGCCACACTGCCTGACACCGATGACGCACCCCGGAGTAAAGTGATGGGGAAGGACAAGTCAAAGAACAGATTGCATTGGGTTCGATGACCACTGTCATTACTACTACTACTACTACTACTACTACTATTACTACTACTACTACTACTATTACCATCCACTGCCCCTCTGCCTCTTGAGACATACGGAAGCGACCGTGCTACGATTGCAGATTCTTATCATTTACCAAAATATTCGTCATATTATAAGCAATGTTTCAAGTAGTGACCTAGAATCAGTAGTTTTAAATGCTGGAAGATTTACTATCCGGAAATAGTCTAAATAATTTTTGAACGTGCTCACGGTGCGAGCAGAGACGTTGTTTTCCGGTAGCTGGATCAAGATTCTAAAAATTACAATCAGAAAGATAATCAGGCTGTGAAGAATTTTCTCGTTAGCTTATGGCTAGTCTTTCAGGTACGTACGAAGTCTTTCGCGCAACCCTTCTGGGCTAACATCGTTGAAGCCCTTAAGACATTGGAGACTCTTAATTCGTTGACCTAAAAGTCTTCTTTGTTCAATCAGCGAGATGAGTTTCAGCCGTTAAAGACGCTGTTGATTACTCATGTTCCGGAAATCAGGAATCATTTCCGTTGCGTTGCGCTGAATTTTCTCTATTTTGAGTCTCGTGGCGGGTATACAGGAGAATTATTAAGATATTCATTAAACATTGTAAGGTATTGAACACTAGTCAACACGCCCCGCCAATAATGCAAAGACAAATACAGTTAATTTCTTAAGGTTTCCTCTTGTTTACGGTAAATCTGACACGAAATATTATTTTCAGTATTACTAATACGGACTGACTTCTCAGCCAGTGTCGCTGATTAGGAATACAAACCCGGGTAGTTTCTCCTATCCAAATCTTCAAGAGCGTAGCAGAAACACGGACGGACAAACCAATCAAGCAACACTGGGCTATTATTATATACACAGTGCGATGAATTGTTGATCAGTGACTTCTTTCTAAAGATGAGCTGCAACTGTGCACGGAAGAGTTTGCATCACTAGTTCACCAACCACGGATTTCAAAACGTCGACCACCAGCACAGATCGCAAAAAAAAACCTGAACACAGCGAATACCTCACTTCAGGGTCCTATTAGGAGACGACTACCAAATCTACCTGAAGCAGCAGCGTACCAAGTCTTCGTATTCCGTAAAGTCGACGGTAATAATCGTTGGTTTTGGTTTAACACGTGAAAAAAAATAGATCACCGTTAGTAAGACGACGGTGTTCGCGACACCGAATTGTGCTTGGCCGGGAGACGTGGGCGGCTCCCTTCCAATTAGTGCTGTTGATAATTAGACATTGTCATCAAGGCGATAATCGGACGCTCATCACATCCTGTGTCATCATGAAAGAGAATTTCATTGTTCATTGCCAACATAATTGCTTTCATTAATAAGCATTTCAATTGTACTTACTTTTTCTTGCCGTAGTGGTTGTATGGAGTGGAAGCACTTGTAACACGTACTTAACCAACGAAGATGCACATGTGCGTTAGAAGAAAAAGTTTACGGTGAAAATTAAACATATTTGAACAGTTGTTCAGATGAAAGTAACGAAATAACAAATGACGTACATGTGAGCCAAGTGACAGCGAATGTGTGGACGCAAATGCATGGTGTTAAATCTCAACATAGGTTAGATTATTCGCAAATTATTGCAGTAACGCGTCAAATTAGAAAGAAATATTCTTACTCATCGAGCACGAGTCGCACGATGCACAAATGGAGCAACTAACGCCGAGGATTTTTCTGGCATCTTTGCGCGGCACTAACGCCGAGGATTTTTCTGGCATCTTTGCGAGGCACAAACACCGAGGATTTTTCTGGCATCTTCAGGAGGCACAAATGCCGAGGATTTTTCTGGCATCTTAGCGAGTTTCGACATGGCGGTCACAGGGCGAGTGGAGCCCACTCGCCAGGCAGGCTGCAGAGCTCTAGTGTTTGAGGAGCGCGTTGGTTTCGACAGAGCTGGGGTGTTTGTTGAGCGATAGCGACTCGTTCACGACGATGTCCTGAGCCCTTTGAGCGCGAGGCCAAAATGGACTGCGTCATGGCGCATTTTCTGTTGAGTTTGGCATGGAGGAGAGAGTGAGATTGACGTCAACTTGTGAAAATAAAAATAGAATTTCCGACGAACTTTCCTTACGCCCATAGTCACAATTAATCTTAAACGAAACCGGAATCAGCTGAACAAAATTTGTGTTACCGTAACTTTACATAAGACAGGGACAGCAATACCCAGACTCCAGCCACCGCACCAACTCTAGCCCCGCACCAACCCCAGCTCCCGCTTTAACACCAACCAGCTACAACACCATCAAGCTATAACACCAACCAGCTACAACACCAACCAGCTACAACACCAACCAGCTACACCAAGACACATCGATGTTTGTGCTGCCAGTGGAGGCAGCAGTGCCGCGCCTCAGTTACAGCAGACGGTCAGTGACACTTCAGGACACACGACACTACCATCACGGCACTCAGAAGTGACCAGGAGTGAGTGTGATACTCAACCGACTCGGAAGGCGTTCTGGCAAGCGTGGGGGCACGTCGGCAAAAGCGTGCGTACGGCACTTACATTCTCGCACGCTCAAAATGGATTAGTTTGCCAGGAAAATGCTTCAGCTCATCATTGACTGCAATTTAATAATATCCAATAATTCAGAAAATCCCTAGAAAAGTTCAATTTCAAAAACATAAATGCTTGCCAATAAATAAAATCCGCACTTATAGCTACTCATCACCAGCAGCTCATTTTAGTTGCTGTAAATTTTCCCCACCAAGCGCTGTTGTGTTGAGCTCTTCATGGCACC
>VOMN01065158.1:0-18220 GCA_014899125.1 Orchestia grillus
AGGGGGAGCCTAACCCCTGGCGGGGGCCGATAGGCTATGAATTGGATTGGAATACTCGCACAGCCATTCTCTGGTTCCATGGTAATGCCACGTTTTTTAGTTACTAGAAGTATCTAGATTACTGGCATCGTTCTTTTTCAATATTGCTTCTTTTTTGTCTCTTGCTTTATTTTCAGAAAGAGCATTCAATCTTTCTTATGCTGTCATGTTTCTTATTATTTGTTGTTTCCGTTTCGGTTTGGAATGTTTAGTCTTTCTTCAGTTCATGGGCGCTCCCGTCTACGTCTTTATTTTTCTCGATTTACTGCTCTTCTTGCAGCTCTTCTGTTCGTTTCATTTCACTTCTGCCAATTCCGACGAGTTCTATCCAAATAATTTAAAAGGTTTTATTTCGTAAGCGGTGACATGTAGGAAATCTTAAAGATTGTTTGCAGCCGTACTCCATACCCTGGAGCTCCGTACTCTGGAGCTCCGTACTCTGGAGCTCCGTACTCTGGATCTCCGTACTCTGGAGCTCCGTACTCTGGAGCTTCGTATTCTGGAGTTCCGTACTCTGGAGCTCCGTACTCTGGAGCTCCGTTCTCTGGAGCTCCGTACTCTGGAGCTCCGTACTCTGGAGCTCCGTACTCTGGAGCTTCATATTCTGGAGCTCCGTACTCTGGAGCTCCGTACTCTGGAGCTCTCTACTCTGGAGCTCTGATTTATTCAGGCTGCACCATACCCGTGACACTCAAAGAAACGAAGGAAGAACGGGAATAAAGAATATGAAAAGAGTTTTTTAACATATATATGAGGGTTTCAAATCTTAAATCTGAAGCTTTCAATGAAGTTTCGAAAGAAACCACGGTGAGGCTGAAGGAAATAAGAAAGAGCAAACAAGAGGGGTTATTTTTGTATTAAATAAAGGAGCCATTATTTAATTGATTTTTGCTCTGACCGTCGCGAAAGTCTCGTTTTTTTAGCGCACGTTGTTCGTGTTTAGGCAAGTGGTGACGGAAAATGGCTGCAGCCAAACCTATTTTTGAATTATTTTCATATCATGTATTTCGATGTGCATATACATAAATCTCTAACCGCTGTCGTGATTGACATATAAATTTCTAACCGCTGCCGTGATTGACTTTCCACAGCTGAGGATCGGAATTATTTTCAAGTTCGGCATCCCAGTCCGTTCCCGACTTTTTTCAAGGCACGTACAAGAAAGTGAGTTTGACCAATCGACCAACACACAATCACGCACCGCTACTGCGGCGGCACCCACCCGTGGGCCCTCGCTGGACCGTGCGCCGTGAAGCTGTCCAGGAACTCGGTGAAGCGCCGCCGAAGCAGCGCCCCTCGGGCGGCGCCCTCTTGCTGCGCCAGGAACTCCTGCGGGGGCTGCAGCCAGTCGTCCTCCTTGCTGCTGGGTCACGTGAGGGAGAGAGCATAGCTCAAATTTTAAGGCGAGGACGCGCATGATGGACGCTGCGTCATCAAGGGAAAACTCGGCGTAGGAGCTTCTGAGTGGAATGAAAAATTTAAAAAATTGTTCTCCAAGGAATCAACGTTGAATATTGTTAAAACTATACATATTTTTAATTTCACTATGAATGAAAAGACAGTTTAAAAACAATAAAACTGATTTTTAAATTTCCTACAAGCCTAATTAGAAGATTATCGCATGTAACGGTATGAAGTGCAACGCCGTTCCCTCTCTCGCCCTCGCGGCACCAGTCACAGCGCAGCGCTCGTGAGTGACGGCTGACATGAGTGGGTGTGAAATAATAGCAATATTATTTTTGCAGCACAAACGTCAACTTCCACGTGCATTTTTATACAGTCAGCTTTGTGCCCTCAATGAAATTTCAAGCTGCACGGGGTTTTCTACAGTACCTGTAGACAAATATATAAACGCACATGGTCATATCAGCGCCATCGCTTGAGCTTTTGGTTTGGAATTTTTTTCGAGAATGCATTTTTCAGAAGCTCGAATCTTGAACTTTTTCCGATTTTCCGGCATGTTTTGCACGCGAATGGCAATGCGAGTCTGCTCAGAGGACACGCTCATGAAAGTTGTTAAATGTTTTTATCAAAGAAATCATTGGGGCCAAAGCTCAGCGTTGGGAGGACAACGGACAGCAAAAAGTCACAGAGCGGCCGCTAGCGCACGTGTCGAGGCGTGACACAGAGCGGCCGCTAGTGCACGTGTCGAGGCGTGACACAGAGCGGCCGCTAGTACGCGTGTCGAGGCGTGACACAGAGCGGCCGCTAGTGCGCGTGTCGAGGTGTGACACAGAGCGGCCGCTAGTGCACGTGTCGAGGCGTGACACAAAGCGGCCGCTAGTGCGCGTGTCGAGACGTGACACAGCGGCCGCTAGTGCGCGTGTCGAGGCGTGACACAGAGCGGCCGCTAGTGCACGTGTCGAGGCGTGACACAAAACGGTCGAGCTGGCTGTGGTCTCGTCTGCGAACTGGAACTTTTGTAGTTCACTCATGCGTTGTTCAGGCAGAGGCAAAAGTAACGTGGCACAGTGAAATGAAGGTGGCTTGTAGATTCGTTGCACTAGGTAAATATAACATGTCAAAAGAGCCGAACAGAAGTCGATACTGGAGACAGAAATTCTAATGAGGGCGCAACGGCAAACCAGCAATAATGATCATGATCAGTTACTCGAAATTTGACTAATATTAACTGTTAATCCTAATAAAAGCTTCTCGTCATAGTACCCGATCATTTTAGTTTTTTGTAGCATTTCATCAGTGAACGTTAGTAACGTATTCATACATATTCCCAAACAGCTGGTGGAATTTCCGCGGTCATTCCTCAACGTTTTAGATTAAAATCTTTCGTTTCCAAGCACTGGCTGGCCAGCACGTTTTGCAACGTGGGATTAGGCATTCACTCTTTTTTTTGTGAGACTGTTTGAGCGCAATAGAAAATTTTTAATTGAAGATACAGAGTACTTCAATTTCTCAACGAGCAAGTAAAAACTTGGTCTTTAGAATAGAATTGAAATAGGCAACAGGAGCGTCTTAGGTGGTCTGTTCTTGGGAGTCTAGTCAAGAGTCATGTAGTCAGACACCAATCAAGTACTTGTGTAGGCATGAAATAAGTCTCCAAAAAATATTTAATCCCTTCAGGAACTATCCCGAGAATATTCGTGGCTAGGGTCCAGTCTTCTCAGTATGTTTCGTTAAGGGACTTAGTTTGGGCTTTTCCAGCTTGGGCTCATTTTCAACAATCGGTAAATAATCGATGAACAAAAATCCATGTTTTTAGCGTTAAGACATGAGTGGGTAACACTACCGTACATCATACTACAAAATGCTGAAGCAAAGAGAAAGATAAAAAGTTAGTTAAAGAAATACCGGATATCTATTTTCAGAGGATAAGCGTTCTGCACATTATTGAAGGATGGTTCGGTTTTACGAATGCACAAGAATTCTAATATACGAGGTCTAAATCATTAGTAGAAGTGGCTAATATTTTAAGTATATCAATAATCATATTTGAACCACAATGCTCCCGAGAACAATGCTGTCTGAAAATGTGGTGTGCACGAGACTCAAGGACATTTTTCGTGCCATAACTGCCGCCAGAACGTTCAGCAACTCTCATAAGCAACTCTCATAAGCAACTCTCATAAGCAGTTCACTCATGCGTGTGACAACTGAGCCCACATGTGCAATGCACACAACTAAATTAATGTTCTAAAGATTGCCGCGCATCAGTAGGTAGAGCATCCTCAAATGTAACCGGAAAAAGCTCCTATCGTAATCTTGTTAGCTAACCTTCTACAAACATTTACACGAGGAAGAATCTTACCAAGAGATTCCAGTTCTTTTCTTCAATTTTTCACGATTTGCTGTACATGAGTACATGTATAGATATTATTCAGAAATTTGTCAATACAGTATTAAAGTACGGGCGATGGGTTACCGTTACTGGGGATGAAAACTTTTAAAAATTTAAATTAATTAAGCAGGTTAACAAAGTTGAAACAAATGTCATAGGTACGAGGAGTTAAAGTTGGTAAGCTATAAAATGTAAAATCTTTGAATAGAAGCTGAAATGACAGGGCCACGTCTGAATATCAAAGTTTTTTGAAAACGTTAGTTTGAAATTTCTAGCCAGAACGGTATGCATTGATATCTAGAAAGTTCAACTGATTATCATTATCTAATCCTGCAGTAAATTTAACATTCATGTGCTGATTATTTAGAAATTTTGAGGACATTGCCTAATTAGTCTGCCTGAAAAAATAAAAGTATCGTCAACGCCACACAGATAAATAATTGATTTGAATTCACGAGGATATTGCCCAATGCAATGTTGTTCATCCTCATACGTCAAAATGTTGGTAAAAGCGAGCCCGAGAGAGATTCCCGTGCCCAGTCCTTCGATTTGTTTTTAGAGAGATCCAATGAAGAAAATGATGGAATTAAATGCACTCAGTTCTAAAAGAGATTTCGAATATATTTTAATTAAACTTATGGCAAGAGTGGACGTGTAGAAAAAACGAGTGTCTACTCAAGTATCAATGGTTTCATGCGACGGTGTATGAATAAAAAGGTTTTCAACTCCAGGGCAGCCCTTAAAATATTTGTTTGCGCAGTCACGACCGGACAATGATTTCGAAATTTTGCACGAAGTGGTACCATTACAGCTTTACATTTCAGTGACCAACGACAGGATTCAAGTAACCAACAACAGGGAAATTTGGTACAGTGATTGGTCGTCCAATTGTGCGCTGCAGAGTTGGGTCTGGATGGAAAGTTTTTTACAAAATCGTGTTGGTGGGTTTTAGCAAGTTTGTATTTATTCCACGATCTGAACCAGAAGAAAAAAAGTTGTTTCCACGTCATCATGTAAAAACCAGTTTTTCCGTTTTCTCGGAAAATTGTTGGCCTTGTTCTCAATTTTCACAGAAAATTTTTGCATTTTCTCTGTAATTGAAGGAATTTTGAGATGCCAAAAATCGTCATTTGCATTATGTCAATGTAGTTATGTTTACCAATCATTCCCACCGTGCGACCTTTATCAGTTTTCATAACAATATCTGGATTCAGCGCAAATTGATCAAGATTAAAAAAATCATACTAAGAAAATTTGTCAAAAGAATTTAAACTTCTCAAACTCGTAATGATACCGGAGAGGTAATAACTGCAGTCGTTCAGTAAATTTGAGCTGCATGTGATTTGGAAACTTCTGACTTATAGAAACACAACTTTTCCAAACAAAAGGAAATAGTTGTAAAACTAAATTTCATTTTCTATTTCGCTTTGAAAACTGCTGATGAGACTGAAAAAATATTGATTAAAAATACGATCCTAGTATCGTAAAACTATGCTTCCTTATGTTAAGACAAGCGTTTTAATATTTGGAAGTGACAGTGAATGAGCAGGAGCATTATTATTTCATTACTGAATGCCTCATTTTTCCTCTGCGCAGGTGGAGTGGATGGTGGTGGTGGTGATTGGGTCGCATGTGACGGTAATACTACACGGTTTTTGATCTGTCCTGCCCTCCTCTACCACGACTCATGGCTCACCTCGGCGTGCCTGGTGTCTGACGGCAGGAACCTTGGCAGAGACCCAAGGATAAGCCCCTTGGCTCGTTTATGTCGCTGTATTCTATTCCATCCTTATATACCAAGAGGCAAAAGTCTAGCCCAAATACTAAAAGGAATTTAAGATAGACTACTCTAACATTTTGAACTATAAAAAATTATGGACAATAAGATAAGCACCACAGTTTTGCAGATGGAGAGGGATGCCAAAATTATTCAATTTTGAGATTATTGGCTGCAGAAGGTTTCGGCCCAGATTCGTGAACAGTATCTTGATCTACACGAAAAATCAAAGCTCGTCGTATACTAGGAAGAGTTTGGTATAACTATACGAGGGGACTGCACGAAGATAGTTTCAGATATTTTATAGTAGTGATAAAAGCTATGAAGATAAAAAAGGTGAGGACGGCCATGCACTTTTTACAAGAATATTTGAGAGCAATTGCTGTGCAAAACCCACCGCAAAGTGTCCATCGCTTGTGGAGCTTTCTCCTCACGCTCTGTTGATATTCGGAGTTATTTGGGGAGCATTGTGACTGAGTTGTAGGTCATGCGAGAAATGAAAATGAAAGTATTTCTTTTTATTCTCAAATTTATGAGCTTTAAAATTGTTTCCTAGAGGAAATAGGGATAGTATTGTTAAGCAGCACATACAAAGCATTAAGTATGGTGAAGCTGCCTTAAAATAAACTGAAAATAAAGTGATAGAACTACAAAACGGAGCTTCTGATTTGGCCTTTATTTCAAGCGACTTTATAATTCCGTTGCAAATGTTTTGAATTGAAAGAAATCGAAAAGCTAAGCTCATTTACCACTCTACCCCTGGTATCAGTTCATACAGTGTCAATAGTGATCTAGTAAATAGCCTTAATATTTGCATATGATACACTGTCAATTTAAATTTAGCGTATTTACTCAGTAAGTCAGTTGTGCTGGAGTCAAAAACTGAAACTTCTACTGTTATTCTGCAGGAAATGTGTTTTTATGTCGGTCTTACAACGCGGAAATATAAAATTTACATTTGTGCACATTCAACGCTTCCTAAATTGTGAGCCTTTCATTGTATGGTTTTGTATCTAAAGCGGAGTTTGAGTAGGTGAGATTCATGAGTAAACATACAGCCCAATGATGACTATCTCAGGTGAGCATACTTTTCACACCGACAAAGTGGCATACTTACTCCAGGTAAGATCAGTACATGGCCCATTCACCCCAGGTACGCGCAGTACACGGCCCATTCACCCCAGGTACGCGCAGTACATGGCCCAATCACCCCAGGTACGCGTAGTACATGGCCCACTCACCCCAGGTACGCGCAGTACACGGCCCAATCACCCCAGGTACGCGCAGTACATGGCCCACTCACCCCAGGTACGAGCAGTACATGGCCCACTCACCCCAGGTACGCGCAGTACATGGCCCATTTCTTGTCTTGAGAAGAGTACTGGTAGCGAAGATCCGCTTCAGCTGTGCCTCCATCGAAGACGCCCATCGCAGCTGCAACGAAATCGTACAAGAACTTTTTTCGGGAATGACAGACCATCTTTGGCCAGGGCAAGGAATGAAATCTAGATATGCTATAAGATTCTTTAAGTACACCGTGCAGCATTTTGTGTATTTATTCTGTAATTAACTCAAAAATTCTGAAATACTTCCATCTCTGATGAAATAATTGATCTGGCCAGAATTCTTACCAGAGTATAAAACCTAATTGTGCCTTCAAACCGACCTAACGCCTCAAGAGAAGGTTGTGCTCAGAAAATCACTTCTAAAAGCAGCATGGCGACCATCCTGTTCGATGTTTCATTCAGTCAACATCTGCATAATTCTAAAGCTGTCATTTGGCGGCTTTCTTTGGCGTATCGAAATATTCATTCTAGGCAGAATACATCATTTTCGTTCATATCAGATTTTGACCTCCAATTCTTGAATATAAACATTTGTATCCAAAAAAATTGGTAACATCTTAACGTACGAGGGAGGAAGTCTTACCACGTAAGTGGGGATAGAAATAGCAGATTGAGATTTCCTCATGACGAAACCGAATATAGGGACATTATTTATAGCGTATTCCTTTCCTCGTGTTAATTGGGCTTTGCTTGAGACGCCTGCATATTTGAGAGTCAGTATAGGGAAGTATAAGAGATCAAATAATGAAAATTTATTTACTTATGAACACAGGATTTACTGCTTGATACAAATTACTCTGCAGCTTGGATTATATTCTAAATAATCTCTGCCACAAGACCGGGCTCATTCTACTCAGTAGATTTCCTCGGCACCAACTCTCGTCTGTCGTAGGCGAGCGGCCTGACGGAGTAAATTCGTGGCACGAAGTACTTTAGTTTTCACGCAGGGTAAAATTTCAAACCCAACAATGCACATTTTTATCCAAAGCTAACTAAAGAGGATCACTTCCTAATCAGGAATGCGTGCCGCCTCGTAACTAGAAGTGCTACGTACCTCAATGTTCCGAGTAAAAATATGTTCAAAATAGAGCATGTGCTGCTAAATAGAGCATGAGCGGCTGCCTTTCTCCCACTGCGCCAAGTGCCACTCAACTGCGCCACACCTGGACGGCCAATTGCTGTGGACGGCAAGCTCACATCGATTGCTTTTTTTAACGAGAAAAGATTGTTCTGAATGTCCAGCTTTTCTGGAAGCGTGCGTGATCCGTGAGTCATATTTTGCCGTGAATGGCAGACTTTTTTATGGGTCTTGATACTAATTATTCCCTGAAAAGACAAATGGCAAATGTGACGTTCTTCTTCAAGAGCTCTAAGTTAGATATTTTTCATCGACTTAGCTAAATAAATTGCCAGCAATATAGAGACCAGTGAATGGACGATTGTTTTTTGTTCGTTCAGCCACTCAATGAGAACATTTTTTGGGGCTTGTCAGTCAAGTAGCAGTTGTGATGTCGCCATCAAAGTCATGACTTTTATTGAAGCTTTATTAGACGTTGGAAGTCCTTTGCAAAATATTTTTGTAATTTCTTAGTCATGAATTAAGGCTCATGCACTTTATCGTGTTTGTGTACTCGTATTTTGATAATACAGGTTGAATTTATGCTGCACTAGTTGAATAAATGTTTTTTAAGAATCGCTACTGATTTTTTGAGGAATAATAATTACTTAAGGATAGAAAGAAGTATCAACGTGATCACAAACATTAAAATCCCTAAAACAAAGACGTTTCAGATCCTAAAAAACCCATATTCAAGGCCGGAAAAACGAGTGATTTTTTAATAAAATTCAACCAAAAATATATGACATTACTCTAAAACATGCATAATAAAAGTATAAATTCAAACTCCCTATAACTTCTAACTCCATGAAAATGAATTTATTGCACAGTGACTACTTTCAATAGAGGACCATACTCGTTGGTCTCAGGACGGCATTTGAAAATGTACAAAGATTCTAAAATACGAAGGTCAAGTACTGCACGAACAGAATTCAAAATTATATAATTTGTACTTCTAAATGGGTGGTCTTTGGTTAAACAGTGCTCTCTAATAGATGAGGTGGATGGTTTTGTGAGGTGTCGTCCTGTTCGGAAGAATGAAACGATTTTGTCCTTTTCCCTTATGTTGAGCACATCGTACAAATAATTATTATAATTGGAGTGCAGTGCTCCCAATCTAAGATGCTCGTAGCAATCTCACGTTTATTTATATACAATACCGCTGCGCATCACCACGTCAGGAGTCTCCCTCCTCTTGGAGAAATATTCTATGTTCATATTATTATGAAAGTATATACATGCATTTATTTGAAGAAAGCTTTTATGGACCACGGATAAAATTTCATGTTTCATTTTGTCGGTTTGCGAGCCAATGAAGGGGAGTTGAGAGTTTAACCGTCATTTTGGGGTACAAGGTCAGATAGTATTTTTTCCGGGTAAATTATTTTAAAATTTTTGAAGTTTCTGGTTAAAAATAAAGGATGAAAAGTTATTACTTCTGAAATAACCCCGTTAAAACTCTATTTCAGAATTAAACAACTGATAATTAGAACTTACTGCAAAAGGCCTATACAATAGTGAAACCATAGCAGAGATTTTGAATTTAGAAAAAATGTTACTAAAAAACTGGTTCCTAAGCTTGTAAAAGTATCATTCCGAAAGATAGAAGTTGCAAATTGATTATACACTCTTTAAATATTCAAATCTAAAAAAGAAAGTATATTATTGTGTTCAATTTCCTTAGCAAATTTTACAATTTGATGACAATTATTGTAGTACTGATAAAACTGTTGAGATTCCACTTCATTACGGAAGAGAATAAAAGTGTCATCGAGGTAAATACAGGTATAGGAAAATTGTTCAGGGAATTTTCTTCAAAATAATTCAAAAATATGTGAGCAACTATTGGGGACAATGCAGACCCCACGGCAAGACCATCTATGTACTTGGGGGTAAATCTGATTGTAAAATTTAAAATAGGAATCTTCAAGAAGCAGGTCCAGAAGGTTTTAATTAGTCCTGCATGTATAGCTGTCGGTTCAGAAAATATTTTATCGGAAATTCTACCTATTGCTTCGTCCACAAGAACATTTGTATATAAAGAGTCAACATCTAAGGTACACATCAAAAGAGAATTAGCATTAGGTATCGTTTTTGAAGAAGAAACAAATTCAGATGAATTACTTAAATGAATGTTCAATTTTAACTAAATAATCTAAGTACGGTGTCAGTTTCTTACCTAAGTTCAATTTGTGCAGGTTACGCGCTGACAGAATAGGTCGGGCCTTCTTTTTATATAATCGTCCTATCTCGCGATAATTACTTATGTTTGAACTGAAACTTAATTCGTTGAATACTTTCATTGTGTTTTGCTACGTTACGGTGTGAAATGTCCATCACGAAGTTATTATTTTATCACAAAACTTCGAATGCCCGCAATGAAAAATCAAAACATCTTCTGATAGTTTTTGTTTGATCATTGCTATCGCATCTCTGATTTTTGATACCAAAGGAAGGAATTTCTGCTTCATTTTGTGAGTGCACGATAGGAAAAGCCTTGAATTTGCGTAGCCAAGATACAAGCAGGATTGCCTGGTCACCTCCCCGTCAAAATTTTGTTCATCTTGCTGCCCGCGCTCTTGGAGAAGGCTGAAATTTTCTAGGATGTGAACGGTAAGCAAGGGATTGCCACGAAGACAAGCTCTGACTATAGAGAAGGCGAGCTCAGATTTTCCTTTTATAAGGAGTTGGGAATGAAGTCCCTGCTGCTAGCGTTTATGACAGCAATGGCGTTATATATTTTAGCAGGCAAGTAGCACTTGCAACACTCGAACGTCGGCATCAAAAAATGGCAGCAACGAAGGCTCCGAGGGCTAGACCCTGAAGAATGGAGCAAGCAAGTCGGGCTCGGTGATATGGTCAAACGCCCTTAAATGCAAGATTTTAATTAAACTCTCCCGCCTATCAAAGAGGAATAGTAATTATTTGATGTTATTTTGATCACCGCACAACTCCCTCTAGACAATTTTGCACTTCGTAAATAACATTCTGCTCCCTCAGCTATGGGACTCAAGAGTGAAAGGAGATTTGCCAAATTCAGAAAAAAACTTAAGGTGTTACCTAGATATTCAACTAAAAATAAAACTCTGGAGAACAACTAAATGTTTCATAACTCGTCCAGGAAAATGTTGTCCTCGAGACTGAGTTTAAATCCTTCGAGGTTGGCATCGGCCTCACGAAAATAAATGCAACAGCAAGTTCGACCAGCACGCCTTCGAGCGAATAGCAAGATGTACGAGCAATTTAGCGTTCCCGATGAGAAAACAGGGAACAAAATACATTGAATGTTATAACTAAAAGCCTTGAGACGTCTTGAGTTACCATGAAAACATGAAAAAATTTCAGAGTATATGTGCTACTTAAGCTTCAACCCGTTTGCAAGCTATTTAAACATCAAAATATTGGAAGTCAATTGCGTACTTTGGAAATTGAAGACTGAGTTCAACATTCGCAGGAGGGAGAGTGAAATTGACCAACACGGAGTGCTGAGTCCCCAGTTTGTAATTCTGGCCCTGATGGAGACCTGCCTAGTGCTGCTGCAGTCTTCGTGCGGTGGAGGATTAACTGTCCTCGTCGTAAGGCATTTCCATCTTACAGAATGCTAAACTGCGGGCTAAATGCTAACTGAACTTTCAAAATTTTCACATTAGAATAATAATTACCAGCAGTTTCAAGCCGCTCTGTCTACAGAGTGTTGCAAATGACATCAGCAAATCAATTCCTGCATGGTGATTCAGTCAAAGATTCACGTCGCGCATGAAGAAGCGAGCTTATTTTTCAAGGAACGCCTTAATTAACTTTACGAAAATGAGTAGAACGACGAGCAAGCGACCGCCGCGTTCTAGTACAGACAAAAGGGAAGACTTTGAAGAAGCGTAATGTTGTTCAACAGCACAGTATTGACTTTATTCTGACAGTATTTCTTCATTCAGCTTGTACGTCAGCGTTATCGTTAGGCTCCGCTCGTGGACGGCTTCGCTTCAGATGGAAGTGGACGAGCAATGCGGGCAAGATGATCTTCCATAATGGTAGTTGGGAAATTTTCTGAAATCCTATGAGATAAGCTTGAGAAAGTAATCGAGAGCAGGAATATTTTCGATTTATTTTTATATTCAGGTAACGCAATGAGTGAGATGAATATTATGATCTTCCTGACCGATTTTTGCATGTTTAGGTACACGTACGTCAGGCATAGCTATTGCTTAGCTGAACCTATAAAAATAATTTCAATGACAAATTTCCTTCAAAGCAAGAATAATCAGCTTACACTGTATTAAAATAATCTGCTAATTATTTGGAAGTTAAGATTGTGAGACCGTGGCAGACAATTTGAACAATATGGAAATATGCATTTAGCAAAGAACGTGAACGTAGACGTCAGAGTGAGCCAACACTCCGCCCTGCTGTATGCAGTACGCTGTGGCTGTCAGCTGCAGCAGACATGTTATATTTCAATAACGGGACTACTCTGAAAACTTTATTTGAGACCACCAGCGCCGTTAGCTGCAACAGTAACACCAGCACCGCCAGCACTACCACGACCACCAGCACCACCAACACCACCACCAGCATCACCAGCACCACCACCAACATCACCAGCACCACCAGCTCCGGGTAGATTTGAACACGTACGAAAAAGCGTATAATTAGGAATATCTTGAGGTATAAATAAAGAATTATTCACCTGCAGACCGATAGAAAATTAGCTGCATTGTTGTCTTAGGAGAGTAAATTCATTGATAAAGTGCTAAAGTTCCCGGAATTTGGTTGAGATAATGTATTTTTATGTTTTTTCTTGATATGACTTTTTAAGCTTCCTTTGAATATTAGTTTTAAAATGTGTGAAAAAATATTTCCAAGGTGTATAGAGGAATTGGTCTCACAGATATTTCATATGCTAAATAGACGTGTAAATTTTTAGGAGTTTTCTTCAGAAATCTATTTAGATATTGGGGCTCAGGTTCATAAAAGATAACATCTTTCACCGTTTAGGAAGTTGTATCGCTGTCAACTGCTGCTGTTCTAACAAAGCTTGTCGTGAAAATCGTACCTATTTTTAGGAAGAAAAGAAAGGGAATTTATGTTTTATTTCCTACCTAGTTCTGAGGATATGAACTCAATCACCATAGCTTTAGACGAAATTTATTAAATATTGCCTTAAGTCTCTCTCACCTTTACTTTCGTTGTTTCGTTGTCGGATGAACTAATTTCTATGCGAATCTCTGCAATTTGTTCCTATCCTATCTGATGAGACTACCCAATTGCATGTGAAAAAGAGTTAAGATAACGTATGTTTTTCATTAGGTGCGCAAACTCTCCAGTATTAAAGCGAAAAACTCGTCATATCACAGGACACGTACTGCTTTCCGGGATCCGCGATCGTCTGCAGTGCTATCAAGTTTTTGAGGTCCACAACTAGTTAATTCCGCAAATTCCCTGCTCAAAGAAATAAGTTGTTTCACTAACGTAAGAACTGACTGGTTTGTACGGTCAATTTTGATACAAAATATTCCTACAAGTTTCATGAATTTAGATGTCGAGAATACTTTAGTACCCGTTGTTTTCTGAGCAGGTGAGACTAATCGGTATCATGAACGCTCGCTAAAAACGGTCAATTACAACAAACAAAAAGTGGAATCAATTTCGTCAGGGTGACAGGCGAAGCAATTTTGGGATTTATTTGTGAAAGTCAAGCGAACATGAAGAAGAAGAATCAAACTGACCAATGGATTTCAGCGAGAGGCTATCGGATTTTACTCAATCGGAGCGCTTTCTTTAGTGTTCTTGAATCTTGTACGAGTCGATTTTTACTTTTTAATACATTGAGATACACATGTTCAATTTAGGGATAAAGCGAACACGGAAAGTAGGAAAAAAATTAGTAAACAATCGCTCTACATTTAACACGATGTGTGAGCCGAAGCTTCTCCGTGTTTATAGTCGTTACATGAATATTTTAATGGTACTTCAAACGTACGAGTATATTTAGTGTTATTTCGCATACACTGATTTCGATTTTATCATTAATGTAAAACTAGTATAGAGCAGTGATAGATTAATATTATTCATCCTCGAGAAATATATTCTCGCAAAACAAATTTTTTAGATGCTTGGGCATTATTTGTTTTTTGAAGAGATATTAAAGAGTGAATCTCGTGTAAAATAACGTTAACGTTAACAATTTTGATTGTTTTACTAGGATCAGCATCAGAATTTTAAGGCATAAAATGAATTTCTAAGTATCGTGAAAATTTGACAATGGTTTCGTGCACAATGACACGAGTCGTTGAATAAAGGACCTTATTAAATGTAGAAATATAAGTTTGTACATTTCAATGACGATAAATGTAGTGTGAGCCAATAATAAGATTATACTTTCAGTATATTTATATTTACCAAATAAACTCAAAGACGAACATTACACACACACTACATAAGCTTGAATCGCCATTTGGTAACTCGGACACAAGTCATAGTTAGGAAAAGTGGGTCAGGGAGGTTTTTGTCTAAAGATCGTCATTATAACTCGTATCGGACTCGGTGCAGCAGTTCGGGCCGATTTTGCTCCCTTGACTGATGTCAAAACTGAGCTACGCTTGAGGCTTTGGCAATCTCAGTTTGACTGCTTTTTTATTACTAAAATATATCAAACTCTTCTGCAAGATTGCAATTTGCTAATCATTCTTTTCAAAGCTCTTGTAAATTTAGCGAAGGTGAACAGTTGGGTTTCGCTTAGTTGATGTCGGTCTTAATGAAAGCTAGGAACTTTGGTTTTTGTAAAGAATATGATCAATATATGCATCAAGATCCGTGCTAAAATTAAACCTAATATGGAGTTTTGAAGTTAATCTTGCGAACAGCATCATTTAGTACGAGTTTCGTCCATATCGAGCAGTACTGCAATGTATGAAGTTATAAGCGCCATTGCACTTCTGTACAATGCTGCTGATGACTGCTACAGAAGGACAGAAACAGGCAAATTATTTTCGAAAAACTTCTGCGAGACTGTTAGAAGACTGCTAGTGAGCCGCTGCAAAACTCATTGCAGAACTGCTACAGAACTGCTACAGTAGGAATTCTTTATAAAAACTTCTGTAGTGTAACTTCTTCTGCAAAACTCTTTTGAATTTTTCGAAGTTCATGAACTACTCTAACGACTAATGAAGGACTACACGTTTCCCAAGAACTGTCATTTGCGAGCTTTTAGTGAAAAACCGCTGCTGAAGAACTCCTGACGAAAAATTGCTATTCAAAGAACTGCTTCAGCTGTTCGGCTTGAGTGATGTGAAGTAAGTGAGGAGGAATAAAGGAGACGCCAAGTCCTCGAAAAACGTCATTCCTACAGAGATGCGTGATGGAGGACCCTTGATGTTATTGGGTTGCTTCTATGTACTCGGTGCAGGCTCTCGATCGTGCATCTCCATATTGATGGAACTTTAAAAAAAATGGTAATGAGAAGTTCCTCGAGGAAAACTTGAAGAAGGATGTTCGGAACCTTGGACTTTGATGAAGATAGCAGCCCAACATGATGACGCCCCGAAGGGCAAGACTAAAGAGGTAACTGAATAGTTTAATTAAGTAAGCAGAACCTTTTAAAAAACAGTCACTGTCACCGGACCCCAAACTAAGAAAACATTTGTGGCGAGAACGGAAAGTTCACGTTCATGCAAAACACCCAAACAATATCAATGAGCTAGAAATGATCTTCAAAACAGAATGGACCTAAATTCTTCATGATGTTTGTTCAAGTTTAATTATAAATAACAAGAGTTTAGCAAATATAATTCAGCAGGCACTTTCTACAATTGATCATGAGTTATAAAAATCTGATTGGTATGAAAACTTTTTGATGCTTCGTTTTCTGATGATGGTTTGTAATTTTTTATTGTTTTGTACGCAAATCTGAAATCCTGTCATGTTTTTCATTTATATTGTCAGAATTTTGTGCAAGTTTCATTATTTGCAATGAATAGTTTATGTTGGTTGGGTCTTTATTCAAAGTTAAAGATGATCTTTCTAAAGGCATGCTCAGCTCCATTGTTCATTAACATAGTTGTGCACAATTTGTCACATCGGAATACGTAGGCTTTACATCCCGACTCCTGCGTATTCGTGTTGCTGAGCATGCTGGACGGAGCCATCTAACTAACCTTCCACTCGCACCTTGTCTCTCTGCCATACTTACACAAGCAGAGAAGTGTGATATCCTGACTAGCTCATCTGATTTCAAAGCTTTAGGGAGAGCTAATAACGCAGCAGAACACAGAATGTTGGAATCGCATTTCATTTTCAAGTTCAAGCCCAATTTAAACAATAAGCAATCAGCGTACATCACGATAAAGGATATGCAGATCATTATTTCTTAGTTTTTTAGTCCATCAAATTTTTATGAAGTGTTTGATTGATTTCCTTTTCGACCTTATTCCAGTGCTGAAAACCACCTCGGATGTCGGTCGATACGCTCATTTTTATTAATTTTATTCATTCATTCGCAAAAAAATGATTTCATCAAGAGTAGTTTTCTTAGTTAAAATATCGGAGCGGAATCTCAACCTTTTGAATAATATTCATATTATATTCATTTAAAGTAGCTTGCCGACGCGTGAATCTCAAATTTTCTGTTTCCAAATCTAGGGAAAAACACTGATTTGTATGTTGAGTGGTAACGCTCGAGAAAATTTTTGCTTTGCCGGAATGATAGTGGCTCGACTGAAGGCTACGCGGCTAGTGCAGGGCAGCGGCATCGCCGAATGACATCCCTTCTTTTTTACCTAATGTCCTGGTTGTGTACTCGTTATGCAGAAGTGACTCCAATGTCCTGGTTGTGTACTCGTTATGCAGTGGTGACTCCAATGTCCTGGCTGTGTACTCGTTATGCAGTAGTGACTCCAATGTCCTGGCTGTGTACTCGTTATGCAGTAGTGACTCCAATGTCCTGGCTGTGTACTCGTTATGCAGTAGTGACGTTGATGTCCTGCCCACATGTGTGCGAGTGCAATGGCCTCAATATGCACTGTACGGCTGCAATAGTGCTGAGCCATTTATATACATTTACTTGCAGCCTTCAGTCGTTGACTTACTGATCACTTGTAGTAATATGAATCATAGAACTTACGAGGACGAGGATCAACAGTTCCAGCCAATTTTGTTCACCATTTTGTAATCATATCTCGATTCAAGATATAATCGAGAGGTGTAATAAATAAAGCACAGAGTAACAAAATTTTACTTTCGTATTGTTCCCTCTCAGGAAACTTATCAGGGAACCATTTATGGTACCTATCCATAATATGACAGTATGGTTAAGTTTGTTAGATTTGTCTATCGTATGTTATGGAGACTGGCAACCTCGGGGACACTGTTAGGTTACCTCAGCTATAAATAAGCCTTCTGTCTTTCCTACGCACATTTCTCCCTTCAAATTACATACCTTCTTCGCTATCTTTTTTGCCTTTCCTTCCTTTTCATTCTTAACTTGTTGTTTTTATGAGGAAGGGATCCTGCATGGAAATTCACATTTTTATAGATTGCCGTTTTTTTTAGTCCATACTAAATGGTCTCGGCTCTTTCGGTGTGACCCAGTCTGAGTCTTTAAAACACTGTAACCTCTACCACGGCCACCACTGCTGGACCTGTTCTTGGGCTAACTTAATTAATAGTCTACTCTACAATACAAAGTAAGATAAGATTATTTTAAAACCAGAACTTCACTTTAGTAGAGGTCGATGAATTTCAAAATGTACATTTTCTCATTATGATGTCACTAATTAACACAATACAAGGAAAATACAGAAGCAAAGTTTCATAGGAATTACTAGGAATCCTATTTTTTCCTATAAAAGAGGCTACGCTATAACACTTCATTGCAATGAACACAGATTAAGTTACACTGTAAAGTTCTTGATAACAACGATTTCAATGAAAAAATATAAGAATAAGCGTGTCAGTATTATTAGTCTATTTAATTTATCAAAAAATATATCAACACATGTTTTCATTTGAGATATGTTAGAAAATAATCTGAATTCAAAATATCTAAAAAAGATTTCCAGGGCTAAGTTAATATTTTTAATTTAAAATAATTTAAAATTTAGTCTAACGTCTGTTGAGGGTTCGAATAGCCCGGAGGGCCGTAAGAGGGAGAG
>VOMN01065164.1:0-26788 GCA_014899125.1 Orchestia grillus
AATCTCCCGGTTGCATAGTAGCTTGAACTCCTGGAAGAGCTCTACCGAGAAGGTTACGAAAAATTCTCAGTACGCAAAGCTGTCGACTTTTCAGTTGTGAGAAACGCTGGGTCTAATGTGACCGAGTTACGTAAGTCCGGGGAATAGAAGATTTTTTGAGCCCTACTTACTTTACTGTTCACACGCAGTGTCGACATCACTGGATGATTTCGTCCGAGCATGCCACAACGAATGAAAATAGAGAAGTAACCTGTAAAAACAGTTGAACTCGCTTTAATGCGGTATCAAGTTCAAGTTCATTAAATGAAATATGAAACGTAAGTTTGATTTTATATTTACCTGTAATATGTTGTACTTCTTTTAAATTGTTAGTACTACTCGGGTTCTGGAATAATTTAAGCAAAAATTGAAAAATAACCAATTTATGTTCAGTAAAACATCACTTAGATTCGGAAAATTGAAGTTGCAATCGCTGACAACCTCCTAGTCTACAAGGGAAGCAGACTATGTTTACACTCGTGAGCTTTTTCAGTCACACAAAAACATTTTCAATTAATGAGATCGTATTCCCACTTTATATTAATTCTGTCCCTGCCAAGATTTGCTCTAACTGGCTTCAAAATAACGATGTTCTTGCTACGATGAAACCAGCATTTGAGAGCGTCAGACTTGACTCTGTAAATGCCAAAAATATTCATCGCAAGTTGAAATGATAGCGCTGATACTTTTTAACCGCATCGCTCAAACTACGACTATTCTACCGTCCAAGAATACGAACCTGATCGTACGAACTCCGAGCACGTGCGCTGATTTTGGCCACCCAAAGCCAGCAGTGTGAGACTGCTGGGTACTAACGACCCCTTCTGGTGATGTTCTTTCGTTGGTTTTTACCTCGGTTAGGTCAAGTGTAAAGAGCGGTGACTTTTTGCTCTTTATCTCAGCCTACTTCTATGACCTCTACGCCACCCAGTCCGGCGCTGCTTGCTGCTCCACCTCGCCAGGTCAGCCCAAAAAGGGCGGGTCCTGGTTTATATATGCAAGTTAGTGTCACATACCGCTTGATTTAACAGGGATGCATACAAAGATTAAATTTGCTTATAGTCGTTCATAAAACGGAGAGCTCCTGATTCTCTTTACGACGTTCACTTAGGTCGGTCAGCAGTTCTTTGGCGTTGGCTAAATTGTGATCAGCAGAGATCAGTGGAAGTACGAAGGCTGGCTATTGACTAACCTTAATAAAGCCAGTTCAATAAGGATGTTAATACCTTATAATATTAGGATACGTTAGATGCCAACTGTTTGCCACAGATCAGTTGTGCGCCGTTTTGTCCTCATCAATTGGTAAATCTCTATTATTTCATAAAAGTATAACGTGTTGCATATTTAAACAAAGGTGAGATTCGCATCAAATCTTGAAAAAGATTACCCAGAGTAGAAGTAGATGTGAAGCGGTAGAATTTAATAAAAGTACACACAGAATAGTCAACTAGTAAGAATATGATAAAGTCAATGCTCCAATTTTACATTCTCGTACTTCTGACTAGATAACGACTGCCCGCAGAAAAAGCAATGGTTCAAGCTACCGTCCAATGCAAGTTTTTGCAGCGCGAGTGCTAAATTTCTGACATTGGGTCGCATGCAAACTGCCCTGGTGTCTGATTCTCTTCGTAAGGTGAACGTGTTTTGGTTGGAATAATGTGTAGGTCCGAGAAACCTTTAAAGGCGATCTTCAAATGTGGTTCACGTTGTCTGAGTAAATTGGAATGAGCATCCACAAGCTACCTCGTTGTGCAAACATTTATAACCTTTTTAGCTGTGGCAATGAAAATGCTAAGAACACTCTCATGTCGTTCTGGAATCATCGATGCAATCAGTACCGTGAATACATGTGAATACATCCGGTATTACCAGAAGTCCATGATGCTATCGAGTGACAAATCAGCTCAATCCTGCTGAAGTGTTCGAATAGTGTTGGCGAACGCATCAAGGTTGTTTAGTGTACTAAACAATTCCGATGCTTGGATGGCGACGCCACTTTCTGGTTAGTTTTTGTGCGGTTGTCGTCGTGTGAGCGAACTCGTCGAGACTGTATATCATTGCAAGCAATTATGTCAGATGAACCTTGGCTGTGCCGCCCCAAGTGCCACGCGCCTGCCGCCTTGCATTGGATCAACGAAATGTTGTTGAGAATAAGAAAGTCAAAGATACTTCCACTAAAATAGTACTCCTAAGTGAACGAAAAGTTCTACAGCATTCAAAAAGTACTGACAAATGCCACAGATTCGAGGATAATTCTTTGTCGAAGATAGACAAATTGATCTTAACTAAAAAATGTTGATTACGTATGTATAGAAATGCCAAGTTCTAGAATCGATAATGAAACTTGCTCATGATTACCGCCCCTGTCGTGCCCGTGAGATGAACCATCCGTTAATCGATGTAGTTTCGTGAACCTTTGTATTTCATTCCTCGAGAATAACAAGTAGACTTTTGAGAATCAACGCTAGTATGTGTTGCGTTTTTACTTCCATTTGAGGTAAAAAACACTTAACGTTAAGAACGTGAATCTGCATAATTCTGATATCATAAGATACCCCGAGGTATTGCCTTATAGTTCCCAAAATGAAGATCTAAACGAAGGAAGGTGAATTAGTGTTAAAAAAGTACAAAGCCCAGCAATCCAATAACTTGTATCTAGCATAATTATAGTGGCTTCTGTGCTGTCATAGGAGCCATAAAAAAGAGGCATTTTTGTGCCGGGCACTTGATTTCTCAAGCCACGTCTTGAGCAACCACAAACCCTTGGAAAATGGTAGAACAAAATTAACCAAATGAGTTGAATTAAGTGAAGGGCCACGAAGACGCGAGTATGCGGTGTCTGACGCCATATGCAGGCGGTGATGGAAGAAAGTGACCTTCACGAGACAGGCAAAGTACGGATACGGGGAGCGCCTCGCCTGCGCGCTCTGCTTTAGGACACGGGTGGGTAGGAGAACTGATCCGCCGGGATGAGGTTGGAAAACAATTTATTCTTTCTTCTATTTATTATATTCTGTTAAGTGTAATGAGGGTAAGAAACTCGGACGGACTTTAATTCTAGCCACTACTCGTGGATAACACGGAGACCTAAGCGAATCATCCCATTTTATTGCATGTGGAAATTCATATCGTTCTGTCACTCATAGTAAAAAAAGATTAAAATTTATATTTTCTCTATCCGACTAGCTCTGAAATAACCATGATTGGCAATAATTCATTAATGGAATATCAACGATACAAATCTTCCAACAGAGCTACGAACCGAGGCAACTTTACATGAAATTAACTTAGTTCAAATGAACAGCTTGGATGTGCTCAACTTTAATGTGTGCCGAAATTCTTTTACTCGAATTTATAAAATTCACGTTCAAATAATTTTCTTTTAAGTTATGACTTGACATACCTTCTTCAGAGGTAAGTGGTTCCTCTGATTACTGTACACGAATTTATAGCATCTCACGTCCTCCCTTTCTCAGGAGGGAGCCGCTTCAGAAGCTAGTTCGGAAAGAAAATGACAAACTTTAACCCCACAGTTACATATAAATTTCTACCGCACCTATTATCTTAGGACCATTTTTCATGACTCCAATGAGCCTTTAATTTGAACTGGGAATTATCGTTTTAGCTCGAGCTCACAAATTGTACACTGAAAATTTACAATAGGGTAACAAATGTTGAACCTCGTCACTTTCCTTCGAGATCATGAGATAAAGTTTAGCCCTTTTATGATAAGTTTGTTGTTATAGAAGAAGAGATCTTGAAACTTCTTTATCTTTCGAATTCATATTTCCATTCCTGCAGGAAAAACGGAACAAGTTTTCTTTAAGATTACCCGATTCGACAACAAAAGGTTAAGTCCCCAAATCCAACCTTTCGCGAATTTACCCTGCCGTCGGTATTTCTTCATGTCAATTTCTATAACCTACTAATAAGGATGCGCGTACGATCTACCTTCAATATAAGTGAAACAGTTTTGATTTCCATTTGATACCCTAAAAATTTTATCTATCGACGAATCGAAACTTTGGAAATATCTAAGGGAACAACGTCCAGAAGTTATCGCTTATTCAGACTGGAACAGAATTCAGAGTCAACTGTTAGCGTAACTTGACGAATGAATCGTTGTTCAATTGTCTGCAGTCATATTTTTAATGAGAATAGAAATAGTCAAGAACGTAGTTCGCACAGATACTTTCCTACGAAAAATTGTCTTACAGGCACAAATCTTCGCCTTCGAAGTCAGAGACAAAAGTAAAAACTTCCACGCTCACGTTTGACTTCGATATCAGGGGAACCTAAAGGACAAGAGAACGAATGAAATATCGTTCGAAGCTCGCACCGAAGAGGCTAATAACCCTGCGGATAAGTCTGAGCAAATATAACGCATGACAGGAAATTGAAAGTAATCTGCACCTGACTTTTCTATGTCCATGACTGTTGCATAAGCGCTCGCATGGTGTGTAGGTGTGTATATGCGAGTAGCTTCAAAAGTGATACCGGAGCTAAAATATAAACTAGCACTCTGTTTACTGCTTAAAAGTTTTCAACGTACAGAGGAGAATCTTGACTCGGATCAGAAAACACTATAGCATCGATCACTTCAGGGACACAATATTTTAAAATGCACGCTTAAGAAGCTTCCACGTTTATTAAGTTTTCGATACTGGTGTACCGCCTCTCACTCTTTTAATAAGTAAGAGGGGAGATTATATCGAATTTTAGGTGGTCGTGGGATCTGAAAACATCAAAATCGACTCATGTATTAGTTTACTAACAGTCAGAGAATTAAGTCTCCACCCACAGCTGTAGTCTATCTACTGAACTCGAGAACCTTGAGAAGAAGGCTTACTCAAGTTGTAGTTGTAGTAGTAGTGAAAGCAGCGCTTCAGAAACTCAGTCTATTTCGCACCGAAAGAGTAGGGACCATTTAGTATGGACTTAGGAGAACGGGGATTCTATGCACAGGGTGTGTTCCCACACAAGATCCCCTGCGCATAGAAACAGCAAGTTAAGAAGGAAGAGCAAGAAAAGACAAATAAGAAATAGCGAAGAAGGAATGAAAACGGAAGGAAGCAAAGTGGGCACGAAAGACAGAAGTCCCGAAGGCCTATCTAAAGCTGAGGTACCCTAGCAGTACTCCCCTGGGGGCGCTAGTCCCCATAGCATAGGATAGGCAAACCTAACTAACCTACCTCTATTGCCTATGGCCTATCCTATGCCCCCTGAGGGGAGGCTTACTCAAGCAGAGAACTATTTTCTCGAATTAAAAAAATCATCGGAAGACAAAAGAGCCTTGATAAAAATGAACCACTATAAGAGTTATTAACCCGTTGACTCCGATTCTACATGCGGGTAAAATTACATGCCGACAAATATCTCTACTGTAAATTCAAAAATGGAGGATTTTGGTTTCACAAATTTGGTTACTCTATTAATTTTCTTTCTAATCAGAACTAGTTTATTCGATTGATGAACACAAATTTGAAGAAAACTCGAAAATTTGTATTTATACATGATAGTGCTTTTGTTACATTAGGTTAGGTTAGATGGTCGCGTGTACCATATATGACCGACTTCGGAGGCAAAGTGTTAAGCAATTAATCAATACTAAATCGCAAAAAAATTATTCACGGAGAAATTATTTTGCTAGGGAACGATATATGTAGAAATCCCCAATACAGCCTCTGTGAAGGCACAGACACTAATGACGTCTGATGCCTGCACAAGAAGGTGCACATCTCACCTCTGAGCTGCCACCTGCCACAATATAAAAAAGCGCCTCGCACCAGGCAGCAAGGGACACGTTCACATCGAAATTTCTACCAGAACTACAGGGTAGAGAGCTTCCTACTTGAAGTCACGCTCAAAGAAAGACTTTATTTACTTGCCTTAAATTTTAAAATGAAGACGAATAAATCAAAATAAATTTGAGATAAACATTGAAGCAATTGTTTTTTCTCGCCTAATTTTTCATTTAATATTGGCTTAATACTGTATTATTTTAACGCTTACTCTCTTGAGATATCTATATTTCATTCATACACGCTTTGCTATGAATAATTCACCCCGATCAGATCTGAAGAAACAGTACCAGAGGCAATGATCCTACTACAACTGCTTTTCAACAGCCGCTCAACAGCTGAGCAATAGCCGAATTTCAACCGACGAATTGCCATGCAGTATCTGTTCAACAGAGGTACAGCAGCTCAATAATAGTTGTATAATAGCCGTAAAACGGCTATACAACAGCCGTACAGTATCCGTTCGAGAGGCAAACAATAGCGGAACAATACCTTCGCAGCATCCGTTCAACAGCCTACAGTAGCCGGACAGCAGCTGGATGAGAGTCGTACAACAGCCGTACAACGACCCTGTTACGGTCTCACAGAGAAGATGCGTGACTAGCAGAATGGACACCGCACACACACAAGAAACACGCCCGCCACGCACGCAACTCGCCAGTTTCCAGCACCTCCGGCGTATTGTAGATACTGCAGCTTATCTGCTATGCGTTTCTGCTCATCTGTCGAGCTAATGAAAGACTGGTTTAGCTGTACCCTCCCTAAAATTACCGGTCAATAAGCACAATTAGATAGTTCAAGTGATGCCGATGCAAATTATATATTTTAATAGTCTCAAACTTTATTTGATTTTCTTCGTATTTTTCCATATAAATTTCCGTATTTACCGTTAAATCTTGAGTATGAATTTCATACGTATTGTTTGCGTATATTTATTAACAAGGATGTGGTGGATTTGAAGTGATATTAATTCATTTTATTTGTCATTAAAATGATATTCGATGTTAATTATTTCCCACATATTCTTAAACGCATATCTTAATTCCCGTTATATTTTCGTGAGAAAGCAAGTTTTTGCCAGCTGCGTATATTTTTGGCATTGATTAGGGAACACTTTTGACAGATATACTCATTCTTCAGAAGGCTCTTCAAGAATCTTTCGCTATCGTAGCTGTGAGCACTGGTCGTGGGAGTTCTTCTTCAAAAATTACTAAAAAACGCCCAGAAAATGATCTCGATTACTACAGTATCATTGTTCTCTGCGCTGAGGTGCAGGAGCCCGGCCTGTTGCAGAGCGCTCGCTCTCCTGGCCTCGACATTCCAGCACCGTCTCTCGAACTCAGTCTGACACACGGCACCAAAACTTCACTTGCTGCATCATGAAGCCTGTAAAGATGCGAGCTTAGATTTTGCTTTCGCACGATGTTGTTTGATCTTCAAAGAAGCGAGCGGTGTCGTGATGGTGCGGCCGTTCCACTGCGGTAACTGAATTCCTACTTTACCTTAGCGAATCGTCGATAATTTGACATCGTCGATTTTCTATCGAGTTAAAAATACAATTTCATTCGTCGCTGGTCAATTTTTTGTAGAAATTCCTAGCGTAAGCAAATTTCATGAAGCGCATTGAAACTTTCGGTGAAAAATGCTTTCTTGGTACACTTACGACAAAATCATACGTATTGAATAGGGTTAGAAATACGTTCTGTTCTTGGTTGTTCAAGCGCACGAGATAAATGTCACAGCCAGATCCAGCTGAAATGCCAGGGCTTGTATAATTATTTAACTGCCAAAGTCGTTGAAAAAACCCTCAAATTTTGTATTTGTCCAAAGTTGTTGCTCGTAATTTCCGTAGAAACGCGGGCATAGTTTGCAAGGATAATTTCCAGGGAAACACACGACTTTTGAAATATTTTAATACAAGCTATTCAAGTGGTCAAATACAAATATCACAATAACAACCATGTGCTAAACCTTAAACATTATGCTTAAAATATAGATTGTTCAGCTATAAGGCTTATTAGCCGAACATTTCACACTCATTATTCAATAGTTTTGTATTTTCTTTTTTTCCTATGTCAATTTCCCTCGAGAAAAAAACTTCTAAAATAAGTTGTACGAATGTTGGTATAAAAAATCAAAGTTAATTATGTAATCATCACTCACAAACGAAAGCAAAATAAAATGTAAGCCGAGAACAATTTGAAGAACTTATATTTTGGTGAGGATGTTACATCAATTAAGCGATGGACCTGAATTTCTCACGGCTATGTATGAGTTATGAATCGACAAACCTAAATGAATTTACTCTCACTTTCGCTGTTCTTTGACGTAATAGGAAACAGAGCATAGAGTTTCACTTTACTCTGTTATCTGATGTAAGAAATAATAGCGATATTTTGAGATTGGTTCACTCGATTGAAGTTTGATAGTTGCAAGCACGCTCAACCTCCATGCTTAGGCCTGGTAAATATTGTTCTGTCTCCGAAGTCCCTCAGACCATCGCCATCCGCGTCGTCGTACAGCACATCGAAAGCAGGGTCACTGGCGTACCAGTTAGAACTGCGGTGAAGAACAATACGAAAGTTACAGCTTAAGAAAGAATTTTAATATTGGGCACATGAGAACTCTCATAATGGAACTAAACACATCATGTGAATCTTGTCACTTTTTTCGCAATGCAAGACTGTTAATAAGGGATTAGCAAGTGCTTTGTTATTTTTTTCCATGCAATTATGTTGTAGCTTGAATGAGACTGAACCCAGCTTACGACCTTGGTTTTTGTGGAAGAGTTTTATCTAAGCTTAAGTACATGATCTCTTAACTGTAAGAGCGGTTACGTAAACACGAGTGAGACAATTCACCGTTATTGGTGAGGAATTTATTAAAATAAATAATCCTTACGATATTTGACCATAAATGGACGGTCCAGAACAAATTCTTAGTAAAACTGACCGTCGTTAACCTGTCACTAAAGGTTACCGTCGGAACAATGCAAGGAACAACATTAGAAGTATGTTGCCAGAAATTGGCGAGAAGTGCTCATTGAGTAGAGCGCGATCAAACATCTTGATGGAAGATGTCTCTTACAGTACTAAAAGGGGAATGCTTGTACGCATAAAATTTGCTCATGCCTAATGAAAGTACTCATCCACCACTTATTTTATTATATTTTGTTTTAAAAGCTTTTTTTCAATAGAACGTGAAGTTTATCAAGTATGGATAATAATTATTAACTAAGAATACGTGACAATGAGTTAGAGATGTGTTTTTCAAACACAAATACAAAAGGTGCTCTGAAATGCTTATTTCCAATCCTAAAATCGTGCGGTGCGAAAATGCACGTAATCTTGGATTGAAAAGCAATTGCGCTATTAACGTTCCTGAGCAAACATTGAGTAATAAAGGGTACCGAAAGCAACAATGAATCGAGAAGCAACAAACTGCTCCACGTGAGCTATTGTAAGGCGGTACAGAAATCGTTGATCATGCCTTTAATGCACATTACTTGAATATGACTCCACGTACCTTCCTCAATGACCTGCCTCTTCAATAAGTTGATGAATTTAAACGAAGACTAAAGTAGAGGAACGAACTTTGCGAGTCCTTAATTCACGAGAGCCCAAATTCACGAGATCATTTGTTTTTTTGAGACACAGTTCACGAATTTGTCCCTTGCTTCACCTATTCGCAAAGGTCTCAAATGTACCCAATTCCTAATCGACTTGCAACGAACATTTGTCATGCGTGGAGGAAGGTGCTCGATTGCGGTCCAGTTTACCTACAATGAAGAGACATATCATCATTTTGATGCGAGATTACGTCATCATCGGGTTGATAAGTGGCTGAGCTCGCACACAGCGCATGACGAGTAATTGCTGTGGACTGCGGTGGCGTTGCGAGCGGCCGACATCAAGGCCAGGACTCGCTGGCTCCAAGAGTGGTTGTGTTCTCATGCTGACGCGTGCAATGTTCTAACGCTGACTTAGCAGTAGTGAAAGTGCTCGGAAAACAACCGACAAAAAAGGGGAGTTTTGGGAAAATGTGATGGTCGTAGCAACACGCATCAATTGTGAAAAAACAAAAACGACATTCGTATTTTTGCTCGTTCAGGTTTTTTCTTGGATGGTGATCTGGTAAATAACTTTGAAGACCTGTTGAAAACGAAATGAAATGTAATTCGTGAGCAACGAATTAGGTTCGGGCTTATAAATGGATCACTCTGCAAAAAAGACTTTAAAATCAAATGAATTTTTAGGAAGTGATTACTGACTTGGACATATTTAGTCAACATTTGATCCTTACTGAAAAAATAAATTTATGAGCTAGGTAGCCAGAATACCACCCTGTTTTTAAAAGCCAGTGACGTCAGTAAGGGGCAAGCAAGTGGCTCGGGGAGAGAGGAGGGGGCGGGGGGCCCAGCGCTGCAGTAGCAGGTGTCAAAGTGGACTTTTTTGTGCGTCGAGAAGTGTAAAGTGAGCTCCCCTGTAATCGAGGCGCTACTATAATTTCTTGCCTCAGGAAATGAAAGCTGAGCTCCTTTTTAATCGAGAAGTTCATTTATTGTGTTGGAAACAAAAAGTGAGATTATTCCTAAATCAAAAAGTAGAACGCTATATCTTGGGGTCGAAAAGTAAAAATAAACTTGCTTTTGTGACAGAGTATGAAATAAACACGTTTTATGTCGAATCGGGTAGGAAACGTGTTTTTTTGTTTTTTGTCCGAAAGTGGAAAGCAAGGTAGTTTTTATGTCAAAAAGATAAAAGAAAACCGTTTTTTCAGTCCAAAATTAGAAAGGAGGACTATTTTTGTGTCGAAAAGGGCGAAAGAAACAAATTTTTGCGTCCAAAAGTAAAAAAGAAACTCCATTTTGTGTCAAAAGGGGAGAAAGGAACTGTTTTTTTGGGCCAAAAGTGGAGAAGAAGCCTCTTTTTTGTGTCAAATAGAGAGAAGAAAACCCATTTTCGTGTCAAGCAGAACTCACGTGGGCATGCAAGGCACTCCTTAGCCTCCGGCCACGTCTTGGGAGCCGGGGTCGCTGCGCCCGGTGGCGGGGACAGCGTCGTAGTAGTGGGCAAACTCGGGGTCGTTGGCGTACCAGCCCTCGCTGTCAACAATCGTGAATGCCGCAGTGTTATTTTCCATGAGTGTCATTCTTATGTAGGTCTTTGACATGACTTGATACCGTGTGACGTTAATTTTGTGTTATCGTTATGGTTCCTGGGTGTCATAATTACGTAGGTTTTTGACGCAGGTTGATGACGCTTGACGTTAATGTGCAGTCCAAATACCTTGTCAAAATACAGGGTGTTCCAAAAGTAACTTACCCTTGCGTTGATGAGTAAATAGGATACCAAATTGTAAGGCGTCCTATGAAAATGTGGTATGCAGGTTAAAAGGGTCAGTTACTTCTGTGCATTTAAATTTGATATCCTATTTCCTCTTCAACGAAAGGGTTTGTTACTTCTGGGACACCCTGTGTACGCGAATCGTAAATATATCTCCAATATACATCTTAGATACAAGTCGTTGGCATTTGGCGCCGACGTGTATTGTTCCTATATGTCATAATTGTATACCCATTGTAATTATGAATTATTCATATCGATAACCCGTATCGCTGTATTGAAAAACAACGATTAGGCAAATCACTGAAAATATTGTTTATACGTATATGCTGACGATAATAGTCGTCTGTCTGCCCAGCATCAGTGCATCGGCAATGTTGTACACATAAATGGATGGATGGCGGTAGGGTACATCACTGACAATAACTTTCAAAACTCTATACTGAAAACATTAGCCTGAATAACATCAGTGTTTCGGTAATGCCATGGAAATAATGCGGAACAGCCCGTCATGTGCGTGTGAATATATTTGCATTTACCCCACAGAGGCCCAGTTACAGACCTGATTAGGGAAGACATCTCGCTCACGAGAGGGCAGCTCGTGGAGGAAGTGATCGCAAAACGTTCCTCAGCTTTACGAAAAGTTCAAACTCCCCAGAATTGATCAAGCGTTACTTGTTTCTACCAAATTATGTAATGAAATTTCAAACATGCACAAATTTATACATTCAAGTAACTTAGCAAATGTATGTTAACTGAGAAAGTTTTACTTATTCGTAAAGTTTAACAGAAGTTACTAATGAAAGCCTCTGGGCATCAGATATCTACATAGTAACGAAGAAATTGATGCACAGCAGCAAGCCAACAGTGTGTCGAGTTAATTTTGCGAACTTTCTGTGGTGGTACCATAATGTTGAAATTATGGCAAAGACTAGCGAGGGGTAAATTTAAAATGACATTTTAAAGTGTTGGCAGTTAATACATACGATAAAACAAGTTTTATCATATTAAAACGCTGCTCACATTCAAGGCTGATAAAAATCGTCTGTTAATCCTGACAAACGCTCTACGATTTCCTCAACTGAATGATACTCAATAGTGGTTTATTTGTAATTCAAGGCTAGGCTAAAGCTCTTCTGACAACATTTACATTTTCTACTGATTTTGTCTCAAGCATGCACGCACGTATGTAAACTGCTTAAATATACCATGCCTTTCTCACTCCTAAACTTTTTGCTATGAACTCAATGCAGGATTTAATACATTTAACAGTGAAAATTCAGACGATAAGAGATTAGTGACTAACTCCAGAAAGTTCAAATAATTCATTCGAATATGCTAAAGTGAAGGGCAGAAAACTTGAAATGCCATTGTTGAAGTTACCCACTAGAGCAACGGTGAAAAACCGATGCTCACCATTCTACGTGTGCTCACCATCCTACGTGTGCTCACCATCCTACGTGTGCTCACCACCCTACGTGTGCTCACCACCCTACGTGCGCTCACCACCCTACGTGTGCTCACCACCCTACGTGCGCTCACCATTCAGGCACAGTCTCAGGCAGTGCGCAGAGCATCGAGCGCTCGTCGAACACGAGGCCCTTGTCGCATGAAGCCTCCTGGGGCGTCTCCCCATTGAGGCATACGTAGAACTTAGCGCAGTTGTTCGCGTTGGGGAAAGACGGGTGGGGAACGATCTGCCCGTTGGCATCCAAGTGGGGCCCTGGGGGGCATGAGAACTCCCCGTCGCTGGACACTGTGGGGAGGGAAATGGTCCATATTACTGCTACCGCTTTCGGCATGTGGGTGTAGAGGGGGGGGGGGTATATTCATGGTTCATCATAAGGTTTGTGTGATCTTCTAAAAAAGTAGTCGCTGAACACTGGTGTGAAAAATGGTTCAGGTTAATGCAACCGCTCTCGATGTTTGGGCGGAGGAATACTCGTATATTCTAACATTACTGAATGGTTAGGGTTTGGCAAACAAAAACATAGTCGCTGGACACTGTATGAAGAAACTTGTCCAGGTTACTGCGATTGTTTCTTACGTTTGGATGAAGAAATACAAACGAAGTTCATTATCATGTTAAGCTTATCGTAGAGATACGTGGTAAATGGATACGAGACTCTAGACACTAGTTGTAGAGGATATCCGTCACTTGACATGAAAGTTTTGAAAAAGCTAATATCTGTTAGGTTGTCTCACATGAAATGTGGCACTTGAAAATGAAATAAAATAATTGCCGTGAAGTGTTTATTGTAATGAAAATATGACCCTTCCTTCTCTACGACCTTCGCTCTACGTTCTTTTGCCAAAATCGAAAACTATCCATTTCTCATCACATGTAATAATTCAATTAAAAAATGAATAGCTTTCGAGCCGAGAAACCAACATTGAGAACACTGAGTCGCCTGTTCCTTGAGTTTCGTTAAGTTGATGATGAACAAACCTGTCCATCTTTCTGACTTTTCCAATCCTTCTCAACGGTCGAGAAACAGTTTAGCGAGACTTGTTGAGTTCTTACCGTAATTCTCAGATTTTATCCAACCGAATTTTCAATTCATCATGCCGAAGTGGTGGTTTTGGTCTCCGCGTTGGTTCATTGTAAATGTTCTCAGTTCCTTTATGGAATCTTCAAAACAATCTCTGATCACTTCTGGTCTCAACAACACCATTACCAAAAGCTCGCTCGTTGTTTCGTAAGACTTCGGCGACCGAGTGGCAAGGAAATTACTCGATATTGTTATGTTGTCAACATAGCCAGAGGATTAGGAGTAGTGATTTTAAATAAAAATTTTGTCTGGAATAAAAGTTACTTATGATTAACCATTTGCATACAAATAATCGGTTTTATGTATATTTGATGAAGGAAAGTACTCTATATACGACATTTTACGTGAGACAACCTAATATTTTATATTAGGCGATATTATTTTGTACGCGATTTTACACCTGGCGTTATTAATGCATAAAAAAATAGTAGTAATACGGCGGATAAAACTTCCTCTTCCCCAAATTTACGGTGAAATGAGGAAACCGTAACTGCTTTACTTATTGAACGTTTCTAAAAAATAACACGAAAGGCATCTTACAACCCTAACGTTCACTCTTTTCGTCCGGCGGGCAGCATGGCGCATAACTGTTTACTGAGCTGAGAAGCCTGTCATCACGGCTGCCTCCGGCCACAAGTCGGCCTCAAACTCGTACACAAAATTGCTGGGCCAGGTATTATTACGAAAAGTTGTAAAATGAGATTTATTTGTAGTTAATCTTCCGTTTGTCCATTGGTCTCCAGATGGCAGCGTTTGAGGTTTATTCAAGTTTTTTTTTCAGCTATCACTACCAAAATCATCTAACTTTTGGGCTGTCCGAAACACTGCACACATGATGCGAGTTTCTAACTTCATCCAAATCCTTTTCAAACCCCAGAGCCAATTTCTTATTTTTGAAAATTTTCGATACACCACAAATAAGATGCGAGTTCCTAACCTCATTCAATTTGATTTGAAAGCAAAGATCCGCGAAGTTTCTTACTTTTGGGTTGGTCGACGCAGCCAGTCCTCTGCGCGATGTGGGGCCAGTTGCAGCTGCCCTGCGTGCTGTTGAAGTAGAGGCCAGTGGCACAAATCACCTCTTGGTGGACACTGTTCACGCACTGGTAGTAGATGTTGCAAACGGTGGGGTCAGGGTGCTCGAACGTGCCGTACTTGCGGGGGCAAAATTCATTGGGGAATGACGGCTCCTCTGCGGGGAACAAAAACGGAAACATCAGAGACAGTCCAAGTACGTGAGTGAAAGTTGCGTTCAAAAACGAGGGTGACTGCAGGTACTTGGACGTTCTTTTCACCGTTGCTGATCAATTTTGGCATCTCATCCGCGAGTGGAAATCTCTTTTTCAACTTTCAAATATTATTTGTTTCCGAAGGAAAAAAGTTTGTAACCGTGGGTTGGTCACGATGGATCGAGCGTCTCCGTAGCACCGCAATATTGTGTCTGCCCATTTTTTTGAAAGGTTCCGTAATACTGGCAAAGTATGATGCTTATATTAGAGTAGTTAGGTGCATGAAAGTAAAATAAATTGTAATCTGAAGAGTGCACAAGTATTTTGAATGAAAAATTCAGAAAATATCTTTAGTAGATCGTCAGATTTT
This sequence comes from Orchestia grillus, assembly GCA_014899125.1. Classification (NCBI taxonomy): domain Eukaryota; kingdom Metazoa; phylum Arthropoda; class Malacostraca; order Amphipoda; family Talitridae; genus Orchestia; species Orchestia grillus. Next base: position 15,337 of record VOMN01065164.1, read on the forward strand.
ACTTTAATATTGTAAGTACCAAAAGAAGAACCTTAGGCTTCTGATATTCTGATTAAAACAATAATTTCTGCATGCATGGCTGCAATTGCAAGACCCGTGCGAAAGAAGAGCTCAGTTCGTTGCCAAGAGAAGGCTTAGATTTGGACGTTAGCCCCCGTGGTAAAATTTTAAGGCTACTCGCAAGTGGAGGAAATTAGAAAATCTCAAATAAAATATGGTTACTCTCTCATATAGTTCAATTGAATGAATGCGGTTCTGACATAAAGACTACATATGAACTATTGCTCGTCGAATCGCTTAGAACACGATATTCATCCATCAAAACTTTATTGTTTTTAAGACCATGTACATCCTGGTTCGAGGTATGAAATAATTTTTTCAGCATTCAGCGATAGTTCAAGCTACAATTTACTGTTCTAATAGAATTCATATCTATGCAATTTTCGCCCTTTTCATCAGCTAAGATTGAGAAAATGAAACAAAAAATGTATCTCCTATTCTTTAGGAACAGAAAGCATTATTTTTCTAAACACTAGAAGGACAACAGAGATACATCAGTAAAATACGAAGGAGTAGTCTTGATTTTCGATTGAATCAAGGAAGGGGCGCATCGCGACAGGCACTGTTGTGGTGCACGCTAAGAAAGGACGTGGCGTGCGACGCCTACTAGTCCATGATAAGATTACTTGAAAAAAGGAAAAGAGAATTTGTGCCTTAACTCAATCAAAAATACTTCGAAGTTTGAGTATTTTGAGTATTTAGTCGACTTGAATTCCTTCGCAAGCAAAACACGGTAAAGAAAAATGTTTAAATATATTACGGCGGAAACAGTTATTCTCCTGGTGTCATTTAGTCGACTTGAATCAGCGATCTCAATTTCAAGAGAAAGGATTCAGCGCTTTGGGGATGTATTTATCTTCCTGGACTTCAACATTGAATCATCAAATAGTAAATTTTCAAAGACCGCACTCAATTTCAGATACATTTATGACATTAAACATACCGTATCCTCAGGTTCATATTGCCAAATTAGAATATCCTGGGTCAATCGGCGATCACATTTGATTTTTCTGTAGGAGACGAAGTCTAATAAAAGTGTCTCGTGCAACTACACTACATTGAGATACCTTGAAAGTAATTCGAGCACCCCGTGGCGGGACACGCTGGCGTGCCGCTTTGTAAGGAATATCATGTTTAATTTTCCTTTCCCAAGGGAAGGCCAACCCATGAGGTATCGAATCAAGGACCTTACGATCGAACCAAGGAGGCCCTCTACGTACTTCTGTTATGACATTTACGTAGTTATGTAGTGACACGGAGCTAAGTAACGGCACATACTTGGTTACATAATGAGACTTACGTTGTTATGTAGTGACACAGAGTTAAGTAGCGGCACATACTTAGTTACATAATGAGACTTACGTAGTTATGTAGTGGCAGGTAGTTATGTACTGACATTTAGTTACGTAGTGACACACGTATTTACGTAATGACACTAACAGAGTCATGTAGTGACACTCAGGTAGCTATACAGTGACACATACGTTTTTACGTATTAACCCTCACTTAGTTATGCAGTGACACACGTAGTAACGTAATGACACTTATGTAATTATCTAGTGACACATAACTAAGCACTGATATGCAGTTGTGTAGTGACCCGTAGTTATGTAGAAAAAGTTACGTAATGACACTTACGTAGTTCTTGTCGGGTACCGCAGTGCACAACGTGAGGAGTGTCGCAGGGGTCGGCGTGCCCAGCCTTGTTCGCGTCGAACACAAGACCGTCCTCGCAGAACTTCTCTGTGGCGACCCCGTTCTTGCAGACCCAAAAGGCGTCGCAGAAGGTGGCGTCCTCGTACACCCCGTCCAGCTCGGGGCACTCGGCCTGGTTGTTCTGATCGAGCGTGATCTGGACGGGGGCTTTTTTTTCTGGGGCCTGACGGTCTGGGTTGAACACCAGTTGACCTGAGGGTGCCAGAAAGTATTCGTTCAGAACTTTGTACAGAAGTAAAGCAGCAAAGAAACTGAGACTGCTGGATTGCTTCCTGAAAAGCGATGCTGATGTCAGAAAAACCACGTACGTTTCTTTTATTTTTAAGTCATTCCTGAAATCCTCGCTGCTTTTGACGCTGAAGCGTTGAAAAACAATCGTTGTTTGTTGTTAGCATGTTGTGAATATGTATACAGAAACCGTCACTTCTATCTTTATGCTTTTGTACATTACACTGTGAAGTTAGGTGCAGTACAAAATGCTTGTACAAAGGCACTGGGTGATTTGGGTAAGTCCATCTTCATCCCTGTCTGAAATAGTTGAAAGTAAATCTGATGTGTAATAAAGCTAAAAAATAACAATGACGTAAAACATTACCTTCAACATTACCGTATGACGCATTACATTACCGTATTTTCCTTCAGTGGACTTTCTGTAAATGCAAAGTCCACTGAATCAAATACTGATCCTAGTTTTGTTCAAAATGTTTATACATTTTCATGATAGATGGATTTATTGCCTGCATATTAAACACGAGTTATGCGTACAAACAATTTGGCTACGTGCAACATAAATGTATTTTGCTGATGATTCATATCCTTCACCTACACTCAGATCCAGTTAAAGGGTAACGTCAACTCTGCACACGTGCGCAGCTAAAGTTAAAGGCGAGCTTCAACTCTGCACACGCGCGCAGCTTAAATTAAAAGGGCAGCTTCAACTCTGTACACGTGCGCAGCTAACGTTGAAGACCAGCTTAAACTCTGCACACGCGTGCAGCTAAAGTTAAAATTGCAGCTTCAACTTTGCACTCGTGCTCGACCAAAGGTAAAGGGCAGCTTCAACTCTGCACTCGTGCTCGACCAAAGGTAAAGGGCAGCTTCAGCCCGATGTATTTGCTTTGTTAAAGTTCGCACAGACACAAGAGAGCTCCGCCAGAGTCCTCTCGGCAAAGGTCATGCACTTGCTCTGACCTGGCAGGCGGCTGGACCGGTTTTTGCAGGTCCTTGACTTGCTCCTTTTATGTTAGCGAGCTCACTGCAGAGCGAAGGTGTGCGGCGCCGCGATCCCTTTTAACTTTCGGTTCCGAGACAAATGAGTTCCTAATGTAAATTATCATCTATTTTTTATATTAAGAATTTTACTGTAGAGTTCATGATACCTTCACATTGAAGTGTAGATAAGGAAAGAAGATGAGTTACGCAAGAGCTGGCGCGAAGGGAAAAGTCTAAATTAAAATACAGGGCGAATGTAAATCAAGGAGGAAGTTAGACCGTTTTTATAATAATAATAGGTGCTGTAGGAATAAAGGTAGTTCTCATTTTTCTCAAAAGCGAAAGTTTTCTCAAAAGGTAGTTCACAAGCGAAAGTCATTTCGAATATCAGGTGAAAATGGTGGTTGAGAAAGAATCATAGTTTTGAGTAATTAGCGATGATCTAAAAAGGCAAAGATGACAGAACTATTTAATTAATTTTTTGCTAGAAAAAGAAAAAGCTGTAAAAGTATTTAAAGCCCAATTTCAAAAGAAGATCATTGCTGAATATGAAGTTGAGAGAGCAGCGACTGAGCTATAGGAGATGTTTCTCTTATGTTAGCTGCGCTATCTGGAAGGAAATTGTAACAGTTTACTGGGTAAATTATGGTAAAATTCGACTAGTCAAACAGTAACTTTTCTAACTGATGACGAGATGAAATTTGATAGAATCAGATAGTGTTATTATAATCATTATCATGCACCAGCAAGGTAAAAACCAGATAGAGTAATTAGCTCATGATTAACAAGGTGAACTATCGTTGTATCAGAACGTGCATAACTCTCATAGTTAACTAAATGAAAGATACATCAACAGGCTGGTCAACAGGCCCGATTAGAAAAAATCGTGCAATTGCTTTGATGAGTCCTGAAGTTGGGCACAGGGATGTCCAGTTTCGATGAGTGGCTGAAATTGAGAGTTAGATGATTGCTTGAGAATTACAATTGAGGAGAGTGAACACGAGAGAGTGATGTTGCTAGCATTTATGTGGAACATGCTTTACAACCTCCCAATGGTAAGATGGTTTCTGTGTTTGTGAGTATGATATATTGAGCACACAGTAGATTAAGAAAATCCTCGAAAAATGTACAGTATTTCTAAAGATAAAATTAAGTGAGATGTTCAAGCCCGTGAGAAAAACAAGTCGGTTGCTGAGGGTGTGGCTGAAAATCTCCCGTTTAAAGTAAGTAATAGCCTGGGACACCGGAAGGAGACAGGGATGACAGGTAGTCGGGAGGTAAAAGCTGAGACTTTCATTAAACGTCATTACCGGACGAGATTATATTGAGTTTATAGTGACTGCAGAGTACAGTCAATAGTTTCATTCGTATTATTTGAATTAAGAGTATTTGAAAGTCGCAGCAAAATGTACCGAATGAACGAGATGTGTTAATACCATTCACGAGCGTGATGCTCGGTTAAAATTTTGTTTCAGTAATTGCTGGACTTGATAACCCAGACTTGTCAGACAACTGCGGTGAACACGTCAAAGATAAAGTGAAACCAAAGATGAGTTCATTCGTTGTACTGTAAGTCAGAAGTTCTCTATGTGAAGAAGGGATACTTCATTTTAAAACTAGTAAGCCATTCGATGGGGAAAAATTATGAAATTATAAACAAATACAAATTGCATTTATTCTTGCACTCATAACTTGTCTTCTCTCTCTCTGTGCAGGACGGTGAACATCCTGAACTCAGTTTTAGATTAGCTCATATTTTTGTACGCTCAAAAACCAGTCGCATATTTCCTTTATCTCAAGATCTCAAGCTGTAGTGAACCGCTCATTGGAACAATTACCAGCACAGCCGCGCTCCAGAGCACCCGATCCTGAAAACTTGGATCTTTTGGTTCGCTTTGATCTAGATCTCTTGGACCAGAAAACCACAGCGTGCGCGAACTCGGTCACCTCGATCAGTCGTCTGCGCAAACAGTGCTTCTTTTCCACGCAACGCTTTCCACACTCTGCATAAGAGCTTTCTAATGATCCCTAGCATGACGTGCTGAGCCCCGCATGCTGCACTTGCTTTTGGTCGTAGCTTTCTAGCCACAGCAAATAGACAGTAATGAGGCTAGAGCATCATTGGTTCTTTGCTCAATGCAGTACAAAATTGGTATGAATTCTATCAGGAATGAATGGTTCTGTCAATGCATGATGGATCTAACAGAGCAAAAAATACGATATTAGATTGCTAACTATTTTGTATGAATAAATGTCGTCATAGTCATCAGAGATCAACTTTTATGCTTCCAATGATATCAATAAATGTAGGGGAGGTCAGTTATCAAAATTTCTTTCATTTGAATCGTTTATGAAGTTACATGGATCATACAAATTTATCTTTACTTAAGGCCACCTATGTATCTAAGATCCATTACCTAGAATCGACAGTTTTAAAAAACCTTGATATGGCTGAGCTTTGAAATAATTTCATCCTTGTCAAATATTTTCCTTCAGGCTTTATTTTAACTTCTTGAGCTACTAAAAACACTGTTTATCGTCTCCCGGATAGTCCTGGCGCCAGAACTCCCGTGAAGGCTGGCTGCACCTAACGTGGGAGAGGGAAAGGAGCGAGAATTTTACGATTGCTGTGACCCTTTCGCAGGATCTGTCATTCTGCAGTGCGAGCTGCGGCTGAGAACCTAAATAGTAGGGATCCTAGTCATCAGTCTCGATAGAACTACGGAGAGGAAGATACACGCATAATGCAATTTGATATCTGAGTTGTCAAAACAAATTCCTGATAACCTAATTCACTTTTCATTTACAGCACAGATGTGTCACTAACATAAAGTTTTACTCATGGAAGTTTTTCTATTATTCCAACTACATTCTCCATAGCATATTTAACATACATTCTTATTTGAGACCCTTACTTCACAAGTACAGAAGTTCTTTTTGCCCCATAATTCACATTCATGCAAACCATTAACGTCGTCCACAGCTTTCCCCGTCAAACAATCGTGTCATCAGCCGCTAATTAAACACCGTGATGCGTCGTATGCAGCACATGTGTTGAAGTGCATGAATTAAATTGCCGCCGGCTAAGAAACAGGTTCAGATTGTCACCATAAGAATAGGGTCGTATGAAGTTGTATTTTCATACTCTGGTACCAAGTCCACACTCTGGAACTGGCCGGATAGTCTCCATAACAACAGAGTCGGATCAAGTAATGGTACAGTATTTTTATACTCTAGTAGCAAATTTATATTATGATACCGTACCTTAATACTTTGCCACTAAGTTCATTTTTTGGTCCCGTACTTCCACACTCTGGCTCTATATCCAAATTTTATGCCTTGGTGCGAAATTTATACGCTAGGCCAATGTTTTCATTCTCTGGTATCGTGTTTTCACACTCTGGTACCAAGTTTGCCGTGAAAAAATACTATCAAATCTTTCTACGAAATGGGTTAAAATAATTAAAACCCCGGGTGATCAAGACTCTATTAAAAGAATCAACAATGAATTACATAAGAGGCTCTGATATTTTAAAAAATTAGTCCTAGAATCTAGACTAGTGAAACATTAAGGTAAACAGATTCCGCAGTTACAAGTATCAATCCACCGTAACTAATGGATAAATTTGAATATTTATTAAGCATTTCATCTTTTTTTATGGAAGAAACGAAGCGGTGCAAAAGAAGGCTTGTCTGCCGGCATGTATGATGCCAGGAACCGGTTGCCTCCACTTGAACAACTCCTGCAAATTAGCCGGAATGCTGTTCACGCTACGGTGAACCGTATCTTGTTAAGAGATTATATACAATAGAAAACTCAACCCTTTGAGAACTGCAGGGACTCATCAGTCTGAGCTTATTTCTGACCTGGTACGTTAATTTTGCCAAATTATTAACGAATTTGAAAAGCTATGTATTTATACGCGGGGAGTCATAAGGCTTTTATAAACACTGCTCTTTATGAATCAAAATTGACAGCTGATTTTGACTCTCTGGAAAAAATTCGGAAACAAACTCAGCGAATAACATAGTATATGAGCTCAAGATGTACTGAACGTTGTTTCTTGCAGTAATTTTAATCCAAGTTAATGATTCAAGAAACAGAAAATTTTGAAATATTCGCTGTATTTTTATGATACGATTGTCTATTTTTACTATAATTTTTAATGAATCTAGAGATCACTTATCGATTTCGTGTGAAGCTAAATAGTATTAATAAGTATTTATACGCAGATTACTATAAATATTCACCCAGAGGTGCAGCACCATTTTCGCTGCATTATTAACAATCTGCGATCATTCACCTTTAAGAACAAATTACTGTTTTTAAGAAAGGAGCAAAAAAATAACATTTTTTCGTTGATGAATACCAGGAATCGCATTTTTATTGTTGAGTTGTACATGCTTCGGTACGATCTTACGATTCGCCAGTATCTATACGCCGTTTTAAAATAAATTTAGCTTCTTAGACTAACTTTATGGACAATCTGGTAACATGTTGAGCTTAGATGCCGATTTTTTTAAAAATGACTTGAATATTACGACATTAGAACTTCTTACGATGTGGGCCAACAATTCTGTTTGACAAACATTTTCTCTTAACGGGTAGTGAAATAATAATTTAGTGGTTGCACTTTGTCTAGAAAATTACCGTACACTTTTTAAAATTAAATGTGAAACTACCGTGGCTAACTTTTTAAGCATTTATCATTCGTACACATTATGGCAAAAGTGATCAACTATTCATATAAGATGATCTCGATCTGAGTAAGTGTAGTTTCCGATCAATGATGCAGAGTATATCAGCAACGTAGAAATTCACTATTTAACGACTACATAGCAGCGACCATCGTGTGATAATTTGGAACGCTCCTGAATTCAACGGCTCTATTTTTGCTTCAGCTCGTTCAGAGACAAAAACATTACACGGAAGCATGTTCCGAATAAAATAACGGCTTTTTTTCAGGCCATTAATATCTATAAAAAATTGCTGAGTCGTGAAGACTGCTTCATAATAATAATCCTTGAAGCTTTTAAGCTGAACATACATCTTTTTCTTAACGATTTGAGAGTCTTGGCGTGGACCGACGTTAAACATGGGACTCCACTGTGGATTTATCGACAGCGCGCGATGTCTTCTACCACTTGGTGACATTTCCAAGAAACCGAGTTAAAAATCCGCTAATAATTTCAGTTCGTGAAATAAAAATCCTTTACGGAGCTGCACTTGTCAAGTTCTACAACAACATCGCTGGTAAAGTACTCTAACAGGATAAATTATTGAAGAAATGCAATGAAATCTTACCGTTAACAGCGAGTAGTGTTGCCAGAAGCACGAGGAACGAGCTGCTGGAGTGCGCCATCTTTGCGGAACGGCGAGCGGTCTTCGAGTGACTCCCGAGCTGCAAGAGATCCTTTCTAAACCCAGGGCTCCCACCGGTGGTCGTCACACGCCTAACTCACTGTGAGGAGCTCGGGTTATTAGCTGCAAACACGCGCAGTTACCTGCTTACATGAGTCAGTACACACATTCGCGTTTAAAACGCTGCGTTACGCGTAAATACATTTTCGTCCCATAAGGATAATTAGTTACAGATTCGTTGAATTAGCTGCACGAGAAACGCTCCATACACGCGTTTAATGATACGCTTGCATAGAGTAAGGCCTCATTTCGGGTTATGAGTTTCTAATGACTGAATGTTCTAGGACAGGAACAGGGACAGTTAGTTAATGAATATATGAAGTCATAAATAAAGCGTACAGTAGCTCAGAAAACAAACATTCTTATTTAATTTCTCATATCATGATCTTGTTTCTACGGATATTGAGTAGCAAGATTCCTAGATGAAATGTTTCTCCTGTTGTAATTGTAGTACAGCCCGAACGTCAGTCTGATTACGCGCATACTTTGGGCGGACGATTGTTGAATAATACATTGCTTATTGCTTCTCAATGAATTGAAGGATATTTATTTCAGTCATATACATATATATATATATATATATGTAAAAGACTTTACTTCACTTATTATCCAGTACTTGCATAGAAGTACGGTATTATTAATCTTGTGTGCGAGCCAGATTAGAACATGTCTAGATTTGTGATTCAGTTAAGTGCTCGAGTGTAATCAGATACGTCGTGCAACACCTAGGATGCTGAGGAACAATTCATTCAAAAAAGGTTGAGTACGAAGATTTTTTAGAAGACTTTAATGAGAGCAGGAAGTCTGTCGTTTGGGCTAAACTTGGCCTTGAAACGAATACTGTGAAAATTGACCATCTTGCTCAATTGAGATCGCTGTATAGGGTATGTAGGCTGACCTTCACGGTCTTTAAGCTTTACAAAACTGAATTCTCCAATGTACAGTTTTGAAAAATTGTTTACTTATTGCATTCTCTCTTCGTGAACCTATAAGTGCTCGTATTACATGGTGTGGAAGAGCAACGGTAAATTAGATTACTCTACACGCATCTCAAAAAGTTATTCTAGCATGAAATTTTTATGCAAAATAGGAACTTGTGGTTTTTTCCACTCTCCTTACTCGTTACCCTACCTGCAGACTTGAAAAAAGTAATTTGAATGTTTGTTGAACAATCCGTGGATTTTCTATAACTTCAGTGTAATGTCATCAATCGTCCGTGTCCAAAATACTTACAATTTTATATTTTCCTCTATTAAATTTAAGACTCTTTATTTTCAACAGGAATAAGCAAGACCTGCATATTTAATTATTTATTAGTAATTTAAGTTCATAGTGAGTACAACGTTGCGAGTTTGTTAAATGAACGAAGAATTTTTCATCCAGAGCTAATTATGGAAATCGAACGAGTTTTGCTTCTCTTCGGAAATATTTTGACAAGTATTTTAATAACTGAATAAAAATTTACTTAACGTTAGTTTTCGCTATCAAAGCATTACATATTTTGTAACTTTAAAAACAGAACTATACTCACTTTGCTTTACAACAAGTACCTGTAGTTGACATTAAGAATTATGACGAATATATGCGCGACAATGTGAGACAGTAGCAGTTAGAATGACTCTTACGTTTAAGTTTTGCAAATGATAATCGAGCCGGAGCAAACAATTGAAATAAGTCATGTGCAGCCTGATTGTGAAAGTTACGTTCTGAGGACTGAGTTCTAAGGTTACGCCTTGTATTTTAGAATAGTTGCAAAAATAGTTGAATGGTGACTATTCTACAGCGTGGTTCTTACGGCCTAAAAAATGGGAAGTTACTTTAGATTCTAGTGTCCGGTGATTTCTTGAATTATTCATTTCAAACGTAGCTTTAACCTTCAAAAATTATTTTATGTGTGATTAAATATTTAAAATAAGCCTTCAGGTTACATTACGAATGAGCACCCTCATTTTCCTCAAAACCTTGGACATTCAGTGATTTATACTACTATGCGTATTTCCAAGGGCGTTTATTACATTAATTACGACATTTCCTCAGTTCCTAGCAGAACATGCGAGAATGATGGAAGATAGGTGCGCAGGTGCCTCTGGCAACTGCCGGGTCAACTCCTTGGCGGTTCTGCCTTCAGTGGTCAACATGGCGTCGAAGGTGTTGGTTATCATTGCATTCTGCGTCGCCTCAGGTAAATACAATCCTTCCTCTTTTTCTCTATCACGGTGTCCTCCTTTTAATATAGGATAAAGATTTACAGCATTAGGTTTTCAACGTTCGTTTAAACCTGTGTGTGTGTTAACTTTTTTTAATTCTCTGAAATACTGTGCTCGAAAATTTTCCATTTTTCTTTCGTTGAGTCTGCATTGAAGTCCAGGTAAAAGACGCAAGCGAACGGGCTTGCAGCTTCTATTGTTCTTGCATCAAGAATAAAAGATTGGTTTCAAATCACAGCCCGATGTTGATCTCATGCACAAAATGTTACCAATCGTCCATATTTAAAATGCAATTTTATGTTTCCCTTCCATAAATTATTCCCGATGTTCTTTTTCAGGCGGCAATGTTCTTTTTCTTGTGCCTGATGTGCTGATTCATTTCTTAACGTAGTGAATTAATGTTATCACTAAGATAAATCTTAACCCAAGTGATCTCTTTTTTCACTTCTTGTCACCCCTTTTTCACTCCTTTTCACTCCTTTTTTCACCCCTTTTCCTTTTATTTTTTGAACATTCCTGGTAAAGTGAAGACCACCGAAATTTTCTAAATTTGGTACGTGTGTTGTTTCACCGTGTTCGTATTCTGCTCAAACCATTTTTTTCACATCATAAATGCAAGTTCTAGAATCACCTATTTATTGTTGAAGTTTCCTGCTCTTGTCTTTACACGTGACCGAACGGAAGGGACATAGCCATTCATAAAAATAGCTAACATGAAGTATCATTGACATCGATACCATTGACAGTTCACTTTGTATTCATAACTGTTTTGAAATACGAGTATCTAACTGAAGAATGAAAGATATTGTGATTCTTCATGTCGTAAGGTATACAT
>VOMN01065177.1:0-12568 GCA_014899125.1 Orchestia grillus
GCCAGTCCTGAGCTACTGGTAAGCTGTGAGTAACAAAACAATTGGAATAGTTTATTTGTATAAGTTTTACATTATTTAAAGATATTACAGGCATGGATTTCTTATACTAAGACAATATTCAGTTTTATGCAAAGCTACTTGTGGGGCCGGATGAGTTCTAGGACATTTAGGGCATCCTACAGAACCATATGCTGAGCGTACACATTCATGTAAATATCCTATTGGTCTGGGTGTCTTTAACACGTTGACTCCGAAGTGGGTCATACATGGTACACGCGATCGTCTAGCCTAACCTAATGTAACCAAAGCACTTTCATGTACAAATACAAATTTTCGAGTTTTCTTCAAATCTGTGTTCATCAATCGAATAAGCTAGTTCTGATTAGAAAGAAAATTAATAGAGTAACCAAATTTGTGAAACTAAAATCCTTTATTTTTAAATCCTCAGTAGAGATATTTGTCGGCATGTAATTTTACCTGTGTGAAGAATCGGAGTCAACGTGTTAAATATGTTGAAAACCTAGGTGCTTGTTCTTACTTGCTGAACCTTAGAGTTATCTGCACCGATGAATCTCATTTTTCAGAGTAATCGAAATTAAGAAATGAAATTGGCGATGTTAGAGAGGAATTGACATCGATACGTTCAAAGGCAGATGTGGTCACGCCTGGTCGCCCCGTGAACACGGCCGAAAAAACTGCCTCGTACTAATACATTGGAATTTCATGAATTTGTCCGAAATTTGAGCCAAATTTTCACAGCCTTTTGTCCCATTGCGTTGTTAAATGAACAGTACTAACCTAACGTAAAATAGCCTGGGACTTGAGGCCGGGCTAGTGCTGCTCTAGTGCTGCGTTGATGTTGCTACAGTATTAGCACTGTACTCGTATGAGGCTACAACCAGGGCAGCTGTAGCTCTGTACTAGCGCAGCCTTTGTGTTGTACTAGCGCAGCCTTTGTGTTGTACTAGCGCAGCCTTTGTGTTGTACTAGCGCAGCCTTTGTGTTGTACTAGCGCAGCCTTTGTGTTGTACTAGCGCAGCCTTTGTGTTGTACTAGCGCAGCCTTTGTGTTGTACTAGCGCAGCCTTTGTGTTGTACTAGCGCAGCCTTTGTGTTGTACTAGCGCAGCCTTTGTGTTGTACTAGCGCAGCCTTTGTGTTGTACTAGCGCAGCCTTTGTGTTGTACTAGCGCAGCCTTTGTGTTGTACTAGCGCAGCCTTTGTGTTGTACTAGCGCAGCCTTTGTGTTGTATTATCGTATCATTGGGGCACCATTAGCTCTGCTATACGATAATTAACAATAATTAGCGATTGGGGCACTGGGACAGTATTAGCTTTGCATTAGTTCTGTATTGGTGTTGTATTATCGCAGGATTGGGGCAGCATTAGCTCAGCATTAGCGTTGTATAATCGTAGGATTGGGGCAGCATTAGTATTGTATTATCGTAGCATTGGGGCAGCATTAGTATTGCATTATTAAAGCATTGGGGCAGCATTAGTATTGTATTATCGTAGCATTGGGGCAGCATTAGTGTTGGATTATCGAAGCATTGGGGCAGCATTAGTGTGGCATTATCACAACATTGGGACAGCATTAGTTCTGTATTGCGTCAGCACTGGTGTATTGTCACAGCATAGAGATGTGATTATCGTTGTCTTTATGCAACATTGGTGCAGCGTTAGCGCAGTATTGGTGCAGTATTATCACAATGTGAAAGCAGTTAAAATTCGAAAGATCCAGACATTGCTAAATGGGTTTGAAAATATTTAGAAACTTCGTGGAATTCGCTAACACAAATGTAGACGGAACCGTTATAAAATAACGTCGACTGGTCTTCCGAAAAGTGTATGCCAAACGTGAAAGAGTATACATTCAACTATGAATTTCACTGCAACGTAATATCAACGCCTGAACGTCAAGAAAACTTACAACTTCTTCTCTGGTGAAAATCGTAAGAGAAAAGGTCATATCACATGCGACACTCGTGGCTGACGCGGCGGTTCCTCTCGTAATCTTTCATGCAGTTGTGTTTCTTTCTTCTTGGAGGCTTCGTCTTCTTGCGCTTCGTCTTCTTGTTCTTCATCCTGTAGTGCTCCATATTCTTAAAAGAAGTAGAAGCGAGAACACCTCGCTGCACATGCGGGGATTGTGGACCGAGTGCGTGCATTTACATCAGCTTAATCGAACATGACTCTCCATGTCGAAGTTACTGGTGCAACACTCGCGGATATCAGATCAGATACGTTAGGTATCTATCAGAGCTCTTAGAGGTAGGGAACGATTAGAATGATAGAATCTCATGCGACTAAATTACTACCAGTATTGTATATTTTCTTTGTCCTTTGTTCCTTGGTTTGTGTGATGTGTCAATATTCCGATCAAGGAGTACACAAATTCAACGAGTATTGACCGGATGCCGGTGTAAAGTCAACTATTACTTCATTTTCTTTGTTAACGGAGAGCTCCAGTCAGCGGGCACCTGTGGTGCAGGTGCGAAGTGAAGATGGCGTCCTCAAATGTTTTACCAAACACACGGGCACATTTCTTGCGTGTTTATTATACGTAAGACTTAGTGGATAGTGTAGCTGATGAAATAGATACCAGCTCAGGCCCTTTGAACAATATTCTCACCCAGCTAATTGACCTTATTTGATGAGAGATGCAAAGGAGTTATGCGCAATTCGTATTCAAAACACATGCCGATCATTTTGACGTGGCAGAGCGAACATTCATAACGGTTATGTGAACATAATTCATTTTTAGAGCTTTAAAAGAAGAAATTAGAGTCGAACTGTTCCTAGGGTAGCAAAATCTGGCTCGCATAGAGGCGAAAATCAAAAATTACCCTTGAAAAGCAGACTAATATGACACCATTTACCCTTGCATTTCGGTGGATAATCTTTGTATAAATGTTTAAGATAATTTAGCGAGCACACATAGATTTAAAAACGAGGAAAAGGGTTGGAAGCCGTATCACACAAGTCAATGAGAAACAGGGACAAGGTAATACTAGGTTCATGCCAAAGCACAGGATAATTCGTGAAAGTTGGTTCAAAAGCTGTTCCATATTAGAGTCAATCACGCATTAAATAATATGTAATTGAGTTACTGCAAATTCAATTTCAGGAATTTTTGCTTCTATGTTAAATTGTTCTATCTAATGCAGCCAGAGCGAATGATTGAGTTGTTAACCCTAAGCCAGCATCTCGTTTTTCAACTCATTTTTAATAACGAAAAAAGATCATCTGCACATTCAGTAGATAAGTACAATAGTGAATCCCTGTTTTGGTCAGCATTGCTAGTTTTTCCGCTCTATTTTCTTCTACACTGAGTCAAAGTATACATTGAAGACCCGCTCTTTATTGTGGTATAGAAAAATATAATTTCACGGCATGATTTTCAGAGCTGCAGATTTCAGGAGGAGCACCCTTGCTGGCACTGCACCAAGATGAAGGTGGAACGAAATTTCTCAGTGGTTAAGTTTTGTCTTTGGTTCGCTGGAGTGATTCTCATCACAAACACCAGGACTCCTGCACGCCTCTCAGGAGCTGAACGTCCTCTGGACGAACGCCACACGCGGTCGCCCTCGCCTTCTCGACGCTGTGGAGTTGTGAAGCGGAACTGCGCTCCTGCGTCGTGGAGTTCCAACTGGAAAAACGACCTGAGAGAATTATGGGTTCTGTACATGCAAGTGCAGTTCGTCGTGTTCAGTTTGACAACAGTTGTTTGGGTACATAAAACCTACCTTAATTCAGATGTACTTATTTCTATACTATGGAATGGAACCCCACTTCTCATGGGAACTTTCTCAATTTTGTACGTAAGATTTCATGGAAATCACTTGAAGAAAATGATCATCCATCTGGCAAAGATGGGAAGAAGCAAAGGTGCCGTCGTCTGGGACACACGTGGCCGAATGCTGTTTGCTTTCCTGCATTTGCTCTTCAGCCCGCGTGCGTGTACTCTATTCGTGACAACAAAGGCGATGGAATTGGTCGGCTTCACTACGTTCTTCTTTCTGTACGAGTTTCTTTGTGGGTTCCTTGTGGCTTATTATTCATGCCTCAAAACAATTTCAAGCACGTTCGACGTGGCAGCTGCTGAAATAGATGCATTCTCGCGCAAATCTTTGATTAATGAAATTGATCCTGATGAAAATTGTGCAGTAGCTCTCGGAAGTACTGATCAAGAAAACGGCAACAGGGATAGGGAAAGACTTTCTCGACGGTGCAGAAATCAGACAGCGGCTGCGACGGAATCGAGGCTCTTGGACTTGGAAAAAACTTTTTTCAAGGGCGACATCGCGATTCAGAAACTTTTTGACGCTTTATCTTGGCCCCTTTTATTTTTAACTGCAACAAGCTTTACAAATATAATATTTTCGGCATATTACTTCGCCGTCGCCGCCATGACGGCGTATCACAACACGAACACGTCACAAGTTTGGCTGTACCTCTCCATCGCTACCAGCTCGGGCGCCATGTTATTGATCGTGCACGACCCCGTCGAAGGATACCACGACTCGGTAAGTGGAGAGCAGTACAATTATCTAGTACCTAGTACTTGCACCTTCGATTATCCTGGTAAACGAGTGGGTGAAGACTCCAGTAGGCTGACTCCTACAATATCGAGGGTCGGGAACGTGCAAACTGCAGGCAAACCAATCTGCCCGTGAGG
The DNA here is from genome assembly GCA_014899125.1 of Orchestia grillus. NCBI lineage: Eukaryota > Metazoa > Arthropoda > Malacostraca > Amphipoda > Talitridae > Orchestia > Orchestia grillus. Next base: position 4,677 of record VOMN01065177.1, read on the forward strand.
GCCACTGAATGCGAGGAGAATCAGCATGATTGTCGTGATTTACTCATATGACTTGAGATTAAGATATAGAAAACGAATGAACTGACAAGTTCCTTTTCTTACTTTCCATTGACATACTTTCGTATGAGAAGAGGAACTATCTAGTTTCAAAACACCCTGGTATATCATAAGATAGATGCTGGATAATGTTGATCAACTGCTTACGTAACGTATTATTTCGGTATGATTTACCTTACGAAACTATTATTTGTATATTACTTACATCCTGCGTTACATGTGTTCACTACCATGAAGTATGTATAAAGCTAGTAGCGTATCAATATTTCCTTCTGCGCTATTCAATGAAACTGTTTTGCAAGAATTGTACAAAACGTTACCATTCATTGCGTCCGTTCTTATTCTGCATCCCTTACACTCCCGTTGGGACAATGCGTCCCAAAGCTTTTCAAACAATAACAGTGGGTACAGGAATTGTAGCAATTGCATGAAATGGCCTCCCAGTGGTTCATTACCTACTTATCTACAGATTTTAGTGGCATTTAGCAACTCTCTATCTTGTTCCAATGAATAACGTCCCATTAATTAAATTGTCTCAAATAATCCCATTAGGATACATATTCCCACTATAAAATACTGATGTGACCAAGAAACTCGCAGCTTTTAACCTAATCCATGAAAGTGGGAATTTTAAACTAATTTTCCAAGCATCCTAGACTTATAAACAAGTACTATATGCCATAAGTTTTATTTTAAAAAAAGGTAGTGGCAGGAGTAATTAAACTTGTCATCTTCAGAGATGCAGAACAAATATGTGAATAACAGCACATATACTTAAATGTGAGGCAAGTGGAGGTGTAGCGTATGGAGCACCTATTCCCAAATGTGAGGTGAAAGGTGTAACGTATTCAGTACCTATTCTCGAATGTGAGGTGAAAGGTGTAACGTGTTCAGCACGTATTCTTGAATGTGAGGTGAAAGAAAGTGAGTTAAATGCTTACCTGATCCTAAATGTCGGGCGTAGCTTGTACAGCAGCGCCAAACTAAATAGATTTCAGGTGCAAAGTTTACGGTGAAGGAATTTATAACCACGGTCAAATTTCATGAACTATTTCGCTGTGTCAGACTGATTTCCTTAGTCACGCGTCATTGGTGTGCGTTTTCGATGACAAGTGTTTACTTCTCATTCAAACATGTTTTTTGGTTGAGCAACGCGCAAGAAGTTACGAAAGCGAATGTACGACGTTCGCGAAAGTTACGAAAGTGAAACACGAAATTTCAGTTTTGCTTGTTCTCGCTCCACAAAGCCATGTGCTTCCACAGGGGATGCTCGACTGTTTGGTACATACATGCTCACAGGAGGTAAAGAAATCGTTAGCGTGACACCTACAACATAACAGTATATAGTCACAGGAGGTAAAGGAATCGTTAGCGTGACCCACCTACAACAGCGACAACAAGATGTAAGAGTTTTAACGGTAACAATCGACGTTTGTGCTTTTCTCTTATACGATTATATATGTCTCGCTGTTATCGCTGTATGATTTTATGTACCATATGTCTTGCATTATGATTATTTGTTTGGATTTGCTTAGAATGTAATAGACAGTACACAATTGAATTGAAACTCGAAGTGATTTGTCTATCTGACTTAAAAACTGCGATAGCGGCAAAGGTTACTGTATTTTAGAAAGGATTGAACAGCCTGGTGTCGATGAGTTCTCTACAACTCAAACCAACACCGTAGAAATATCATCCCATTTTAGTATTTTTAATCACAAATTGCAAAATAAGTAATGGATGTTCCAAAAATCTCATTACAGCTTTGAGATTTCATTTCATAAGTGATTGGTGCAATGCTTAAAAATAATTTGACGTGTTCCATTCTCTGTAGTTAGTCACTATCAAAATTTGTTTGTCCCACAAAGCAATGTTTGTACAATGGAACAAATCAAATTGATGTATCTTTTCGATTGCTTTCCGATTTAATTTTAATGCTGAAAAGAAATTTTACTAACAAGCTGTATATCAGGATAACACAAAGTTCCCGTATAACATCTTAAAAAGATCTGCGCAGCAAATAGTTAACATTGAACTTTCATATCTTAGCTACGAGAATTTGAAGCCCATGAATATTGTTTCACACGAATCATGTTTTCTCACAAATCATGTTTCATGTTTCCTCGCAAATATTCTTTCCCCACGAACCTTGTTTCCCCACGAACCTTGTTTCCCCACGAACCNTCCCCACGAACCTCGTTTCCCCACGAACCTTGTTTCCCCACGAGCCTTGTTTCCCCACGAACCTTGTTTCCCCACGAATCTTTTTTCCCATAAATCGCCATTTTGTTCTTTCATTGCAGATTGAGAAGTGTCAGACATCTGTGCATAAATTTCTTCGCCGCTATGGGGCTTACGCCAGCGCTTCGACTGTGAGTTGAGACATGTATAAACTGATATTTTTAATATTTTTATAAAGAGATTCATTTGCAACAGCACTATACAGGAAAGACCATTCCGCCTCGATCGCGTTAGGAATATATCTAGAAAGAAGGTAGACCAATACATCCAATAGCACAACTGGTAGATGAGTTCAAAATAAGAGACTAGAGTATTTTTTTGTGAAAAATAATTTCAGCGCTGTTTGTGGTTGTGTTTCTAGGTACATGACCCTGAGTACACATTAGTACATATCTGCAGCTCGCCTATGACTTGCAATATTGTTTCGACGTTTACCATAAATGATGACAGGGAACCGAAATTCTCCTTACTTTTCAGTGAGACGAACGAAAACCGTTTTAGACTTACCTATTTCCTTTAGCATTCAATTATTCAATCATTCATTGAATTAAAGTGCTTCAGAGAATTACCGCATATGAAAAACGATCAGAATTGTCTATCGAAACTATCTCAAGAAGTATGATAATACAATAGTTCAGCATGCAGTCTCTAATACTTTTCTGTCACTCGTTCCAGACAAACCGCGTGCTGGACGTNTGTCATTCCGACCGCCGAATTGTATGGCATTCTGACCGCCAAATTGTGTGTCATTCTGACGGCCAAATTGTGTGTCATTCCGACCGCCAAATTGTGTGTCATTCCAACCGCCAAATTGTGTTTCATTCCGACCGCCAAATTGTGTGTCTTTCTGATCGCCAAATTGTATGTCATTCTGATCGCCAAATTGTGTGTTATTCTGACCGCTGAATTCGAAACCAACATTCGATAACAACTTACTCCAGGTTGCGGCAGCATCATAATTTTAACCCTTTCGCTGCGTGGGGCTCATTACCTCAATCATCGAAATCCCTCACCAGTGATGAGGTCAGTCCTACCTCATGAGCGAGCCATTTCCATGGCTGATCTGCTCAGTCACGCGTCACTGGTGACATCAGCGAAAGGGTTAATCTCATTCAAGCTTAACGAGGAAAACGAAGGATTATTAACATCAGCACGAAGTTTCACTGAAATAGAAATGACCAAAACAGTAACGACGCACTGTCCGTGGAGTACTGTACTAGTGTCCTTCCGCAGATTCTGGCGTTCATTCTGTCGAGCGTGATCGTGGCGCTGCAGTTCAGGTCTCCCGAGGCGCCTGCCCTCCCAGGTGCCGGGGACCTGCAGCGACCAGGGGTCTCGGGCGGACCTTAACACTTTGACTCCGATTCTCCACGCAGGTAAAATTACATGCCGAGTAATATCTCTACTGTGAATTTAATGGTGAAGGATTTTGGTTTCACAAATTTGGTTTCTCTATTAATTTTCTTTCTAATCAAAACTAGCTTATTCGATTGATGAACATAAATTTGAAGAAAACTTGAAAATTCGGATGTATACATGATAGTGCTTTGGTTACATTAGGTTAGGTTAGATGATCGCGTGTACCATATATGACCCACTTCGGAGTCAACGTGTTAATTAATGCACTCTCGAGTCCTGGGCGTGTAAAGAGCTGCGCAAGTTTGCTCACAATGTGGTGAGTTGAACCCTCTACTATCTACGGTGATTTGGGAATGCACTTGAATAAGGATGCTTTTAGTTTTCCTTTAGAAGTGAATGCGACTTTATTGCAAATGTCTGTGTACAAGAGGCTGCTGTTAGGTTTTTGTAACAAGCTAACTGCAGTCTTATTCTATTTATCACTATAGAAAAGGCTGCAGCTAGTTTTTCGTATGGAGCTAAATGCAGGCTTAGCGACGAACAGCTTAATTTAGTAAAGGGTGAATGTACGAGCACCAAGAAAAACACAAGCTGAGGCTAAAGTATCCTTGAGGGACTCAAAGCACCCCACCTAACACCATCACCACATAAGAAGGCATTCAAGCCCGTGAGACACTATCTTAAATCAGTCACATGAACGTAGATAATAATTTCAAAGTTAATTTGAGGAGGGGAATGAGTTGCCTATGGTAAGAGACATACTATGCTCTCAGGATTCGTACTAACAATTTCTTTCAGTCATGTTCCCTCAGGGTTGTTTTTCCCTTTGGAACCCTGTTTTTCCCTGAAGTTTTTAGAGCATTTGTCCCAAATACTCGTATTTAAATACGTTTAAACAAACGTCCTCGTCTGTTTGTACACTTATCAGGCTGTTTATAACTTACTCCCATACATCCCTGGGTTGCAATTGTTTCTCTTGGTGTACGACACACACATTTTTCCGTTACCGAGGTATTCACTCCCTTTTGCTCCAACTTTTGCTCAACTTACTTTTATTACAATGTTTTGTATTTTTTTGTTACTATGACATTCACGATGTACCATATTTAAAATCAAAGGCTGGCGAAATAGTTGCATGTTTTCAAGCATGGGGTAAATATATCTCAACGGTATTATAATAAATAAAAATCTGGGACTATTCTATCCCAACCGTGTTTTATGTACGCATTTGAATTAATCAAATTACGGAAAATCAAGCAAAAAAAAATCTGATAGTTGATTTCGAACTTAAAACGTAAACATATAAGCATAAAATGATAATTTCTTTGATTCGTAGTACGGTTGAAAAATACATATGACTGGTCATCCTTTCTGAGATAATAGATATTAGTTACTTTTGAAACAAATAGTATTCTTTCTTCAGGTATTTGAAATAAATTTCTTGGGACACATACGTCCTATAAGGAGCGAAAGGATGAAAAGAAACGAATTAATATAATTTTCAAGCTGGCAAAATACTCCACAATTTGTACCGTTGAAATAACACAAAAATATTATTTTATTCAGGCGCTGAAAGTAATACTGCATACATTGGTAGCCATCAAGAAATACCTTGTTTAAATGTTACCACAATACGATATCAACGTTAAGCTCGCGCTTTACTTTTTACACCCTGAATTAATTTCTCGCATTTAACTAATTTTTTCTTGTTTGATGACTGAGTGTTTGAATGTAAAAAGACTTTAATGGACTAACTGTGGGTACTTCATGCCACATATTCGTTACCAGATCGTATAAGGTCAATTTGCTGCGGTCGTAGTGATGTTAAAATGTCATGAAATTTAAACTTACGTGTGACTGATGAGTTGCACCTTGGTGTAAAATAAAGGGTGGAAAGGGATTTTTCCCAAAATTTCACGTTTAAAAGCTCGTTAGGTTTATTTAATCTCGGGTAGACAAAATTCGTCAACACTCAGAGCGCAGCATGACCATTGGGCTGCTGGTAAGACATGCAGGGGGTGCGCTTACGTGGTGCGATTGGAATAGTGGTCGGAATTAATCATAATTGAGAGATAGAAATGTAAATACTTCAAGGAAATAAATTATTAAAATAAGAGAATATGACTGTGATGTTAACGAGGCAGTTCACAGAAATAGAAATGAATTGCTGGCGTCGAAACTCGTCCTGTTTTAAACACAAGTCCAATAATCTTGACCATTTCGCTGCCTGTGACTCGTCTCTTTTGCCATCGAAAACACTTATCAGGAACACCTGCCATTTATGTGACTGATCACCTGAGTCAGACGTCACTTGTGCCGCTTTTTGGTGACTAAAGAAATCAGTCTCATGCAATCAAATTGAAACAATTTAAAACAATTTATTACAAGTGTTACATCATTTACAGATATTACAAGCATGGATTTCTTATATCATTATAATGGACAGTTTTTATACATAGCTGCTTGTGGGCCCGAAAAAGTTTTATGACTTCTAGGGCATCCTACAGGTGGTAGATTATTTGGTTATTTAACTGTTGGCTATTTTAACTGTTTAACTGAAATGGTTATTTTAACGTAATAAGCCGGCCACTCTTAAACATTTATGCACTAGTAAAATGTGCCACAGGACCACGGTTTGGATTATGTTGTGCGTCTGTGTGTTTAATTGGACCAGTCCTCAACACCCAAAAGCTTGAATATGTTTAATGAAGGAAATGCTTCGTTAGCAAAGAACAATTTTACAGCAAAATGTTTTCTTTTTTTAATCCGAAATGTTAACAAGTATAGAAGAGAAAATGTATGCGCGAACAATGTTCTGTCTGTGTTGGTCATATGAAGTTAAATTCGTAGCTCATGTTCGCTATCCAAACATTTTACGAAAGCGCTGAGGCTCACATAAAACTTAGTTCTCGAGGCCCCTCTCCACTACGAGCTGCATGGTGCGCTGTACCTCGACTGCTGAGAGACCTGCGCAAGTCTCACCTCGTACTGATGGCTAATGAGATTTGAGGGCTGAGAGACCTGCGTCAGTCGCACCTCATACTGATGGCTAATGNTGGCTAATGAGAGTTGAGGGCTGAGAGACCTGCGCAAGTCGCAAGTCGCACCTCGTACTGATGGCTAATGAGAGTTGAGGGCTGTAGGACGCACAGGAGCTCGCGGAAGTTTTTTTTTTTTCAATTAGTTCAAGATTTGATGCGAAGTTTGGCACCGAAATATTAAGCGTCGCGTAGGATATTTAATTCTTCAGTGGCTGTAGTAATCGTGTATTAGGTGAAAGAATCTTTAATTGGCTGGTCAACAAAATAGTTTCCTAAGAAAGACTTCTCCGAGTTTAGTCCATGAGATCGAACAGTACGGCTAAAAATTATTTGAGATCGAAATGGCAAAAATCTGACTGCAGTACCGATATTTCTCATTCGTAATAAATAAGAATTTTTTCAATATGCTTCATTCTTAAAGGCGTCTTCAACTTTCAAATTTCGTCAGATATCTTTTGAGGGATATGGAATGCTGTTTGTGAATTAACATCTTAATCAAAATCCTAATACTTCATGAATTTATACTGCTTTCTAGATCACGCTCCACTTCCTGAGTGCCTGTACAGTACACAGATAATTTAAATTACCTGTATTACCAAAAGAGAAAAACATTATTAGAAAGAAATTGGAGTGTAACTAAATGATCAGAAAAAGGAGTTCAATCATCGTTCTCTACAGGCACGTATGATAATCTGATTTTCAGGTAACAGACAGGAAGGTGAATGTTATATACATAAAATCTCACACGCAAAATGAAATGATGATCTGATTTTCAGGGAACAGACAGGAAAGTGAGTTTTATATTAGTAAAATCTCACGCGTAAAGTGAAATAATGACCTGATTTTTAGGGAACAGACAGGAAAGTGAATGTTATATACGTAAAATCTCACTCGTAAAATGAAAATCAGGAAATAAGACCAGTGACCAAGCGAACATCGTCGCTAACAAACGTTTTGAAATACTCGAACTCCTACATTGGTTCTGAAAACTGAAGTGAAGACAAACACGAAGAGTCGCAAAGAACGAAATTAAAAAACCGAGGATAAATAAAATTTGACTTTTGCGTTTTGAAATTAAGTAAATATGAGAGACAATATTATTATCCTTGAAGTTATATACGTATGTATACGTATTATTTCAATAATGATCACCACTCTTTATTTTTCTGTCCGAACTGTACGTTGTTCGATTAT
>VOMN01065194.1:0-26181 GCA_014899125.1 Orchestia grillus
CAATAAACATTTCAGGAGGTCCAAATGCCAGACTCCATCCTCTTCCCCACCGCCACACCGGCAGCCCTCGACGCCCGCCCGCCTTATTGTATGCGATATTTAATCCACGGGCAAAATATGTAGAGTTGATGTGTATTCAGAATTGCAGCTCCGGATATCGGATTTAGATTTAGGTTATTAATTAGTCTGAAGCTCTGGGTCTACATAAAATGAGATTCAAACAGAGCGAAGAGAAAGGACACTTTTGTACAGGTTTTGGAAAACACGGAATTCATACACAGATTTCCGAACCCTTGAAGCTCGAAAGTTAGCGCATGTCTAACCGTACCTGAGCGTCTCTCTTCGCTTTTTCACGGCGTTTTTTTCTAGTAAAACTACGAAACTCGTAAACCTTTCAACACGTTACCCTCATATCTGGCCACGGGTGCACCATCAGAGCAATTCATTCCGATGTTGGGTAAAGGTCTGCTCGTATGTCAACACTCGTATTTTGATTTCTTCTAAAGGAAACTCTCATTTGAATAATTAAAATAACGAAGCCCGTTAATGTTAGGAAAGAGAAAAAGCGAACAAGAAGGAAGCGCGTCTTAGTTAAAAAAAACGATGTGGCGCCGCATTCAGACCTAATCTGACTCTGGAATAACCTAACAATGGAGCGGTCTGACGGAGGCAACGTGTTAATGCCAAAATGACGACAGAAATTGAGTTCTCTTAATCTCACAAAAGTATACGCCCTCACTACGCGAACGAGTAAATCTCACACCGTAAGAATTTCCCCAATAACATAAATCAAAGTTAACACGTTGACTCCGAAGTGGGTCATATATGGTACACGCGATCATCTAACCTAACCTATTGTAACCAGAGCACTATCATGCATAAATATAAATTTTCGAATGTTCTTCAAATTTGTGCTCATCAATCGAATAAGCTAATTCTGATTAAAAAGAAAATTAATAGAGTAACCAAATTTGTAAATCCAAAATCCTTCATTTTTAAATTCACAGTAGAGATATTTGTCAGCATGTAATTTTACCTGTGTGGAGAATCGGAGTCAACGTGTTCATCTCACAAAAGTATACGCCCTCACTACGCAAGCGAGTAAATCTTATACCATAAAAATTTCACCAATAACAAACATCAAAGTTAATTAACAGGCAAGGTTAAACTTTCGTTACCCATACAGTACCGTTCTCAGCACAGGTGTCGCTGCTCTCCCGTGTCGCATCGACTTTAATTTGATATTTTTACGCACTTTCATGGCTCCCTTCATGACGTCACTACAGGTTGTTTTAAAAAAGCAACCGAATTAATTATATTTATATTTACGTTCGCATTTGTGTTTAATATTAGTGTACTTGCATTGATAAAAGTTGTGTTGAAGCTTATGATTGCATCTTTGGTATCTAGCATACTCATATTGTGCATAAAATACCGCAAAAATAAATAACTCTTGTTTAAAATTTGAATACAATTATGTAAGTACAATGTAACTATAGTAAGTTTGGTTGCCTTTCCTTTTCAACTAAAGTCTTGTAATAGTCTTATACTAAAGTAATAGTCTTGTAGATGGACGAAGAAGATGGAGTGGTGAAGTGGCCTAAAAGTCCTCTGTACTGCAGAAATCACGTACCTTGCACGTACGTATCTTGCACAATAAATAATAACACTGGCATTTGGCACCGATGTAGGCAACGAACACGCAATAAAGTGACCACCCGCAACGCACAAGTTTTGACGCGACTGCAGTTCACTCTGACTACTCGAGGGATGACACTTTGACCTGAAATATTGGAACCGCGACTGCGCGTAGTTCCGTTTCTTGAAGTGTCCTTTTGGGATTTGCGTACATGTAATTGAAATTTCATTTCATATTGCTAAAAAGGCTGCATGATAAGATTCAATTTTTACCGCTTTGAAATGATGATTATTGAAAATATGTTATTTTTCATTTAAAATGTTGTGCAGGCAGAAAATAATTGCGAAAGAATATCCTTTGGTTCAATAATTGCAAAAATATACAAGCACTTCAGTGGCAATACACAGTGATATTACGTGAATTTTATTTCATTGAAGTTACCATCGAAATATTTAGTAACAAATTTCTAGTTCCGCATTAAAGTTCCAAAAAAGGATACTGTGATGAAAATATTTTCAATTTTACTTCCTCACCCTTATTTTCTCAGCATTGCAGCTGCTCAATTAACTAAAACATTCAATATTTACGATCTCGTGATCGTTGTACTCAGAGTAGCCTGGGACAGGAGTAAGTACCGTGGTGCCGAGTGTCAGCCATCGAGAAAAAAAACTGTAACTGAAAAATTCATGCATTCATTCATGCAGCACTCCGAGAAAGCGCTAATGTTGACCCCTGCGAAAATAAACACTTTGAAGAATTTTTGTTTGAATTCTTCGAACCACGTATGATAAAAATCTATGATTTTACTAATTTTCAACGCATTACTACGAAAAATGAAAATAAAATGAACGTGAATGCTGAATGTTTTTTACCTTACAATGAACAAATTGACAAAACAATAAATAAAACGTTATTTTACAGAGTAAATTACTGATACAATGCGAGTACAATGCGCACATATTTTCCAAAAATTCATTTGAACAATACTGCCAAGGGCAGAACAGAAAATACAAGGCTTTGTGCAGGAACTGATAAAAGTGCTGCAGTTATTCTTGCCCCCTGAATGGGTAAAATCGGATTACGAGCACGTGAACATTTGTCTTAAGCAACAACGTCCTGCAGACCATATTTTACGAAGAATAATTGACCGTACATATATCTTTCTACCTTCCTCATATCATGAATTGCTAACTTCCTTTCGCAATCGTCCAAGCGCAATGTCATGTGCGTGTCTATACAGCGTCTAAACGCTATATTAGGTGCATGTGTAGCACCCAAACGCTATATTAGGTACATGTGTAGCACCCAAACGCTATGTTAGGTTCATATGTAGCGTCGAAACGTTATTTTATGGGCTCATCTAACACTTAAAAGTCAAATTGTGTGCGTGTTTAGCATCTAAAGCTATTTTATGTGAATATTTAATGTCCAAACGTTAAGTCGCGCTCGTGCCCAGCGGCGGCAGGCTGCAAACCAAACAAGCGCCTCGTACTCTACTCTTGAAGACTCATTTGCTAATCTTGCGTAATTCTACCATTGTCTTTATAGCGCCATTAACCAAATGACCAATAGAGGGAATTAGTTTTTCTTCACCACTCCAGAGGTGGGACTAAAACAAAGCCTATTGCCTTAGCGGCCGCGGCATGACTCCCATTAGTTGCAGCCCTAATTAGTTCGGCAGTGCTTCATGGTCGATGCCTCCTCCGTGTTTTTCGGCTAAAGTCGAAGTTTGGTTAGGCTGTGAAGCGGGAGTGTTCAAGTTCGAGCTAAGTTCAAGAATGGCACGCCAGCCGCAAACGATGCAGAATAACAACTAAGATTGCTGACCGAACGTTCCCCGATATTCTTAATTAATGATAGTCTTTTTTCTGACGTTCTTTCTGAAAATTTTCCCCAGCGCGAAGTGAAATTCTCCCCCTCCCCCCCATATAATTTCAGTCCCATTCAAATGAATGATGATTATTTTAATAGTATTTTCCAGCACATTAGCGACCTACACTCATAGTAGGCAGGAGTACCCGTGTTGCTGACAGCTTGAGAGGCACATGTATGGGTTTTACACCGTCTAATACGTACGACTTTTACTGGCAAAAAACACTCAAAAATAATGCGTGTCATTATACGACTATATCTCTATCCGAGTAAAAAACTAGCACGATGTTGGTTAAGCTAAGCATTGAGGTCGCGGCACTAGAGCCCTCAGCGAGAGCTCGAGAGCGAGAAACTCTGAATGCTTCTTTTGTGGGCAATTGTAACTTCTCTCTCAGAAATGCGGGGCTCTTCTGTGTCACTGCATTGAAAAATACCAAGGTAACATCATTACGCGCTCGAGGTGCAGCGTTCTGGTGAAATTGTGTACCCGGTGTGCCTGTTAGCCACAAGGTATTTGGAAATTTAAGCACGTGTGTGTCTACCTTAGATACCTTAGAGATGATTGGGCTTCCACGCCTGGGCCACACTGGGGTGCCGCCGCTTGTACGTGCACATATACAAAATTATACATGTGAATAACGTGTGCACACACTATATGTTCAATCATTAGGGAATACGTACGTAAGACATATCAAAAGGGGTTTCCGATATCGTTCAAAGCTCATATCAGTACCTGAAATAATTTTAATAAAATTTCCTCATAGTGGTCTTGAACTCCCTTTCATTTATATTTTTTCATTGGACATATACCAAGCGAAGCGAAATTAATTTACTGTGCGTAAACCCTCCAGTTCTATTCTTAATTGCATGCCAAAAAATACTTTTTACGTCCACAGCGGAATTCAATGCAATAAGATCGGAGCGACAAGACTCCGTTCATTTCCGATACGCTCGTCTTTTTGGAGCAGAATGAGCTCCTGCAGCTGCTGCCCGGAGTGTTCCAGCTTTTGGCTGCAATCTGGCGAGAGCTCTGTGATTTACGTTCGTTTCTGCAATGTACCCTCACCCCACAACCCGAGTGGACCCGAGCATTCCTCGCAGCAGACGATACTGTCTGGACACGGACTGCGCCAAATGCTGCTATGTGCTACTGGCCAAACTGACTCTGTGGCTGACAAAAATACAAAAACAGATCCAGGCGGCAGGGCTCCGTGTTTCCTCCTCTGACTGGAATACGCAAGCGATCCGCCGATGTGCCTTGGGCAGCTAATGTTTCTTATGTTGACCAGAATGCCGGAGTGATCGGGCAAAGTGTCTGCAAAGTGGCGCTTTGCGGGTGGAAAAAGTGGCATCCTCGCGATGTGACAAGGAAAGAACCTCAAATGTTTTGCCAGGTCACGAACGCTGGAGTATCTGAAAACGTGCTACGTTATTGTCAGGTATTTTTCGATTTGGCTGCAGTGTTCTTGGCTCACAGATATTAAGGAAAACGATTATTTCTTTTCGTGGACCCTCTTGCGCTTTTTTCGATAGCATTTAACCCATTGCAACGAACATTTTACCCATTGAGCTAGCTCAGATATCTGCTACAGCGACCGATTAACACTTAACTGCTATTCTCGATACAGGAAAAATTTCTCGTCGACAAATACCTCCATTGTGAAGTAAAAAATGAAGGACTTTGAGTTTTGAAATTTGGTTATCCTATTAATTTTTCATCTAATCCAAACTAGCCTATTCAGTAATCAACACAAATTTCACGAGAATTAAAAATTTGTATTCACATACGTTAGTGCTTTGCAGAGTTCATATACGATAAAATGCTAAAGGACTGATTTACAAATGGAATTTATGTCTGTGCCTGTGATATGAGACAACCTCGACAAATGCTAAATAATTCCGCTTCGAATGCTAAATAATTCAGCTTCGAAGCTGCTCTTACTCATTTTGAGGCAAGTGTCAACTGTTTATTCCTCAAATGTTAAGCCTTCCCGAAAGGAGTCGGCTTGTTGGCTGTGCTTACGTACGGGGAGTCCACGACTACCAGAAGAACTGCAAAAAAATGCTATTTTCCACGCCTCTGAAGTCATGTAGAACTATAATATCCCGAACTCGGAAGCTCAAAACTACATAAGAGCAGCGGAATTCCCTGCGTTTTAAGCCAGTATTGTGTTTGGACTCAATATAGTTGCGGTCTGACACTTTTTGCGGTAACTCAATTTCTTAACGCTGGAGTCCGGGTCAACAAAGCTTAATTGCACAAAATTGGTCTTCGTTTACCAGCAAATTAGACGCCTGATGGTCAACAAGTCGAGTATGCGAGGGAAATAGGATCCCAAAACTAGATTCCTAGAATGATGAACCATAATAACAAAGATTCTTCTCGCCTGCCACAAAAGAGTGGCAAGATTTTTTCTATCCCGTACAAGAAACTTTTGATATTAGAGAAGTGGGAATATCATATGATTGCAGACCTTTATCAATTAAAGTGAATATCTTATAAAAGAAAAAACGAGCTGGTATTGGAGCGAGTGTTTTCTCAATGTCAAATTTTAATCCTCAGGCTGTTGGAGCCATTCCTTTTTGATACACTTGGCGCTACGCAATCGCGTAAATAAAGAAGCAGTTTCCAGGTTGCAGGACAAGGCTAAGCCCATTTCCTCTGCCATCAGTCCTATTAAAGAAAATGTGTGTGTCTAGTGTACGCAGCTCTGCGACTCGTATGGATTATCTCATCCAAGTTCATCCTACAGAATTAATTTTAAGCTCCCGTATGCCTCACACCACAGCTCGTCCAGCTCTCGTTGATGACGCAGTTTCGAGCGTACAGAGTCGGCATGAAGTAGTGCGCTGAAACTAGAGTTAAATGTGTGCATGTGAAACGAGATTTGTCACAAACATGTTCTTCGAGTAAACAGAAAATAAGGCGTTCAATAAGTTGTACTTATTTGCATGTACAATCACGTTTCCATGTCACTGAGATGCCACCTACAGTTTAACACAAAACTCCTCATTTCCTTATAGACAACAGACCGAGAAAAATTAAAACAACCATAGCTATTTTTTTGTCAAGCTGTATACTGATGACAAATTCATCTCTCTGTATACAGAACGGAGCTTTTGGGGAAAGAAATAGGCAACGTTCATCATAGAAAAGTTCATTCTCTGGGTACCGGAATGGTCCAGCGTTGACAAAGCTTTCTCCTCGTTTTCCAAAATCCAAACCTCGTGAACAGCCGGACTTCAGTATCCGATCTGCTAAAATTTTCAACGAGTTTCTCTCGACGTGAAGTTAGAGTCGGAAAGTCGGGCTGCTGCGGGTAGTCCCAAAGCCCGCAAATCCGTGATAAAAATTTGTGCCAAACTAATGAAGCAAGTTAAGGTGAGGGGAAAGCCGGGGGTCACTTGGGTCATAAGTTAGAATGAATCTGGCCCCGGACGTGTCCAGAGCCCTAAGCCCCAAATGAAGGGGAGGAGGAGGAGTTGGAGGAGGGAATGATGTAGGGGAAGAGTGGGGCGAAGGAAGGAGAAGGGGATGGGGGGAGCTTGGGAATGCATGTTGCGTAGTTATGTGTCTCACTAGAGGCAGGGGGGAGGGGGGGAATTAGGGTGAGCCCAGTGAAAGAAGAATGTTTCTCCAGGTGATGCAAGCGTTTCTAGTGATGCATCTGTCAGTCCAGTCAGAGGTTCTATTAAAGACGGAACCATGTTGCTTCAAATGATGAAACGCGGTGTGCCGCGTAACGTGTATTAATTTCAGTAATTTTTTATTTCACAAAACTGTGCCCTCGAAAGGTATTCTTAGAAGACTAATTTTATTTCCAGGCTTCCAAGGAAGAAAAACGCTCATAAATATCATGAGGCTCGATAAACATGATAAATGCAATCATAACTCATGAACATCTAATTAATTAACTCACATCGGCAGCAGGAGGCCTGACGTGCGGGCGCTGGGATATCAGTTCTATAAATAAATTACGTCGAAGCAAACGGCAGGAAATGGGGGGTCCTTTCTCCTAGGAATCCGCGTTTCTGACATGCTTGGAAATGTTAGATGCTAGTTATTAATGCCGTGTCATTGCCTCTCATCTCTCATATCAGCACCCGGAAAAATCTCCAGTCGAAAAAGGTGTGTACAATTGCCACGTGTGTACATTTTCCATGTGTGTACGTTTGCCATGTGTGTACATTTGCCATGTGTGTACATTTGCCATGTGTGTGCATTTGCCATGTGTGTACATTTGTCATGTGAGTACGTTTGCCATGTGTGTACATTTGACAGGTATGTACATTTGCCCCGTGCATGGATCAACTTGAAAAATTTAGCTTACGTTACACTGTGCATATTTGTACATTAATACTTGGTGATATACGGGATCGGTTTTCAATTTTTCCCACTCAATTCTCCGCTACAAAATAGGTTGTTCGAGATGAGGTTTTGAATGTCTACCTCCGTAGTAAAATTGTTTGTATTCCGGTCATGTATTGTTTTTTATATTTTTCCTCCTGTAAGTCATTCAATGCTCTTTGAAGCAATTTGTAGACCGTGCCTTGAATTCACCTTGCTCGAATTGTAAGGAAATTCAAACAAACCACTCCACCTGAACCCTAACTTACGTATAACCACATTCAAAATTGCTTGCCAAGGTTTCGATAATTTTTCAAGTCCCTTCAAATTCTCCCCGTCGTAATGCTCAGAGCTTTACAGAATCAATTTTACTGCATCTCAACATTTTTTGTTCAAATTTTTATACCGAGAGAATTCATCCCCAGATTTTTTACGTCTACAACATTTTATGCCTAGATTTTTTGCTCAGATTTTTCATGCCCAGAGCTGGGCTCTAAAGTCCTAGGCACATAAAATGGGCTAGCCTGCAATGAAGACCGTAATTTATGCAATGTTAACAAGGTGGAAGAGTGGAGCTGTGTATCAAGATAATTATTTTGAATATTCATGAGCGCAAGATAGGCCTGCGCCGTTCATGCCGCCGACAACCTTCCCTCGACCTCGCTGTCTCAGAGATGGTGCTTCGTGATCCTTCCGCTGTGTAGGACTGATCTCATCAGTCCTTTGCTCACCAGTGACTCATGTCATATCCATGGTGGAGCTCTTCAGTCACGCGTTGATGGTAAGCATTTTCGATGACTGAGGGGATCGGTCCCACTCAGCAGAAGTGTTAACAGGCAGTGCGAACACATTCTGAGAAGAAACTCCCGACATGGCTTTTACATAACGCCAGGTAAGTACAAAAGCCCTCACGTGCTGACTGGACTTACTATTGAGCACTATCTTATATTTAATATCCTAAATAATGTGATAAATGTAGAACAATATGGCTACATAATATATTCCAATACAATTTAACGAAGTATCAAAGTAGAACACTGCATGATGATTACAGCTTTGCTGTACTTCCCATGGAAATGACAGGTTTCTAAATGCCCAATTCAATATCATAATTATAGAATAACAAGATTAGATGATGTGTTTTAGAGCAATCCAACGGAATATGATTATAGAATACGTATAATATGATGACGCAAGCTCTGCTGTTCGTCACGAAGAAATGTCTCGTTGCCTAATTTTGACGAGGACCATTTTTTAGGTGCGTCGAAAATTTCTCGGTGGGATTGAAAACTCCTGCGGCTGTGTTGGTAGATTTGCACTTGTGACAGCTGGTGCGGTCCTCAGAATCTGTTTTGGGGAAAATAGAAATTTTGTTCGGGTGCAGGAAGTGAAGCAGCCAAAATCTAACCCTTAATTTTCTGGCCAAACTGTTGAAGAATCACACGTAAATGGAACCTTTACATTCCTTCACTGTTACTTCAGGTAGCTAAATTTCCCTTTCAATATTTGGAAACCTTTACATTCCTTCACTGTTACTTCAGGGAGTAAATTTCCCTTCCGACATCTGGTAACGGATGTGATGTAAGGAGCGCCTTTTTCCGTTAATTCATTTACATCCTTCTGTACCCAAACGTCCATTCAAACATGTGAATAGCGTACGAGAAAAAGGCTAGGTTACAACAATTGATTAATTCAAGGAGCAAACAGTTGAAACAGCAGGATTGCAGGAATTTCTGCGCGGTCTTGAAATATGACGTGGCGTATGAAACGCCATCTTTTTTGACAGTATATCATCTACTTTCTTTCCGTTAAGAATATTTTCCCTCTGTTGCTAATAACGTTTGATATCATCACTTTATTGCTATTAAGTAACTCTTTCTAGAAGAAACCATCATTACTTTTAGATTTTGCTGAAATCCAGTACGACGAAAATGTCTAGCATTCAGAAGGCGAATGCTCATTGGCCTATACGGAGAGCCAATCAACAAACATCCCTCCTCATCTGCTTTTAATGAGTCGACGAAGACACTTTGGAATGATTTTAGCAACGCAGTCAATGAACTAACTTAGATTAAAAGCAGAATTTTACGAGGGAAAGTTTGTTTCGTTTAGAAGGACCTGCAGCTTTCCCTTATAGCTATCCTGAGCTTGGAACAACAGAATCTCGACCCCCACGTTCTACTTAAGAACTTGACTGCGAGGTAATTAGGTTTTAGGAACATCTTTTATTTTTGCCGAGCTAATTAGTAATGAAGGCGACGGGAGAGAAATAACTTGGGAACTTTTAATGGTGATCGATTAGAGCCCAGGCTTGCTCTCAACAAAGGAGCCTAGGGAATAGCAAATAAAAGAATATGGATAGAAAATTGATCTGATTAAATACTTTTGATCGATATATAAATGAAGAGAACGAACCAGTAAGAAAGACAAGAAGAAATTATTGGTCCTTGGATGGCAAGCCCGCTACATTTCAGTAATAAAAGACGTCTACATATACATAATATGGAATAACTGCGTGATACGTTAGTCTAAATTTACAGAACCTAAGTCTAAGGTCTTGAATTAATCTTAAGTAATTGTTTTAATACCAGGGACTTTTATATCACGCTGCTCAACAGTGGCATTAAAAAATAAAAAATAAAATTTTAATAGTCTTATATTCTACATTCAACGAGCTTGTTCATCAGCGTTTGCATGAAGTGTTCGGTGAGTTGAACCTACATACTTTTAAATACATACTTTTTACGACCAGCACACACCTCACTGCGCATATATACAGTTTTGATCATAATGAAGGACGTATCCCCTCAATAATATATCATTACGAAAAAAATAGCAAAAAACTATATAGAGTTGATAATCCAAACAGACGCGAGTCGGGGTTTCTTGAAAAAAAAATTTGAGCAGTCTCTGTTACGAAGTACGTAAAGTTTATTTATTGCATTCACAAGTGAGGAAAAACTAACTCCTCATTTAGTTTTTTGCTTTTCTGTTCCTTGCAGTCCTGTTGCAGTCTTCCCTCTTCTAAATATTTTACAGAGCAAACAAAAGAAGTCTTGTAGAGCAACCATCCTGCGCACGTCGTCTGCACGGCGTAAACTTCATAAAAGAGTGCCGAGCTCTGCGACGTGAGGTGGTTTTCTCTTAGTTTCTGCGAAGCGACACTGACGCCTCAGCTTGAAGCATACGAAACAACTCGCAATCGACTCCAGCGCCGGCAAATTGGAAACCGATATTGTTTCTAGAATTCCTCGGCCCTGACACGACGATGCCTTTTGTTGCAGAGCTGCTCCCGCCGCGGCAGTTCCGCGGCAGCGTCGAATTTCATCCAATTTCTGACAGCGAGTGTGTCGAGTAATTCCCATAGCTCGATATCACCAATTTCAACCTCTGCCACCTATAGTGTTTGGCCATCACACTTTTGGAGCACTTCGCTTTTGACTTTCACTACCTGAAAAATCGACGGTACAATAGAACACCACGTGCATACTCGTGACTGAAAGCATCTATTTTCAAAAGAGGAACGCCGATTTTCAGGACACTTGTAGCTTAACAATGACACACAATAGTGTTAGTTTATAGCGTGAGAAAAATAATTGAGATCTAATATTTTTCAAAAAAGTACCTGTTGAAGCGTTTATTCATTCAACGAATACAACGAAATGAGGTCTTTCCTTTGCACCAGTAATTGAATGATTAGATGAATTAAATCATAATAATATTAGATGGCTCGGCAAAGTTTAGACCGTGATGCGTTGCCTGACTTTTCTGATCGAAATACATTCTAAAAACAACCCGGGCTGATGCTCGCTTCCATTTACTGAATTGAGGAGAAGAGCAAAGTGTTCCACAGGGAAGCTTCTTTAGCTAGACGACCCTAAAATAGCTTCAGTAACTCTCCATAAATGAAGGAGCCGAAGATAATTTTGCCTGAGCGATAGGAGAATTTAAAATTCAGCTCATTAAAGAAAAAATGATGAGCAGATTGAAATAGCTGTTTTTAGTTGATTGTCGTCATAGAATGTCGGTAGGAATTTTATAGGTCAGGAAAAAGTAGCGAGGAAAATTTATTTAAATTTTTGACTTAGTCAGTGCTGAAGAAATTAGAGATGTCTCAGCCCATGTTACCGGTGATATTCCAATCATTAATCGGGAATATTTTTTTTGTACTATTTTCCTTCATTCTTGGCAACCCAAAGCGTCCAGACCACGTCTTGCATGAAAATCGAGAGCCTGTAAAATACATTAGGAGCTAAGAAAAAGCCCTTCTTATTCCGTATGAAGCTCTGAACGTCAGGCATTAGACGAATCCTATATACGATGTCTCTATTTACTCTACCAACGAACTCTAACGTCAAGGAATGTCAAGGGTCTCTAGAATAATTTAGGCACCCAAAAAAAAGCTCTTCCTTATTCCGTGTCAAGCTCTGAATGTGAAGCATTACACGATCTTTTCACTATTTGATCTTTTATGACTGATCTTTTATGACTGATCTTTTATGACTGACCTGATCTTTTCACTATTCGTAGTTTTATGGCAATATTTTTTTCAAGGGAGTACTTCACTTATTGCCCACCTTGTACACACAAGGTCAATGTCTACTTTACCTACGAACTCTTAATACATGTACTTAATACATGTACTCTAAAATAATTTAAGCACCGGGAAACAGCTTTTCCTTTTTCAATATTAACTCTGAATTCTAGCCAATAGCCGACCTCTGTGAAGATAATACAATGGAAAAAATTTCTCGATTTGATCATTTGCAGCTGCACAGAGCTGCAGGTCGGACAGCCCCGCCCTAATGGCGGCAATTCTTTTGAGAGACTCCAATCTCGGTTGGCCTCGATGCTGCTCATGCTCCGCTTCAGCGGCGCTAAACTTTATAGCGCACCAACTAAATTCTCAAGTTCAGATGATTTGTTTGAAATAGGTTGCAATTTCCAAACTGCAACAAGCTCAGTCGAAGTTAGAATAAAGGTTATTTTACTTTGTTTTTCTGGTATTTTTGTGAATGAAGGGGTATTTCATGGCTTTAATATCCAAGGATATCAATAGGGTGCTTTTGATGAATGAACTTTTATGCCTCTTTTTCTCGGTTAGCGTCCCTCGGCCGGGCTGTCGCAATGCTGCCCTGGCGTCAATTGCGTCATAGTTTGAAGAAAGGCTTTCTAAGGAAGGCTTTCTCATTTGATTTATTTTTCTCTATAACTTTTACAATTTTGTTGTACACCAACTCGGTATCTATTGCCTTACTGCCTCAAGAAATACTTTCTCATTTAACATTTCTTAATAGCTTCAATTATCAAGTGAGTCTATTGCCATATTGCTTTTAGAAACTTTCTTACTTTTATTTGCTTTACTTCATGAGTCTTTGTAATAGCTTCTATTATGAATTCTGTATCAATTGTCACATTACTTAAAGAGACCCTGTCCCATTTTGATGGGATTTATTTCAAAACGTTTTGTAATTTCTTTGCGTATCTTCTCTGAGCCAATTACCGTAGCGCTTGAAGAAAGACTTTCTTTTATTGATCCGCTTCAATTCATAACTTTTTGTAATAGCTTCAATTATAAACTCTTTATCGGTATTTGAAATATTGATTCTACATTTCACGACGACGTTTGAACATAAAATTGCGACGTCACAGCGTCAGTTTGTGCCACGTTAACGTAATGCGCAGCTTGGATATTTCGACGTCGTACGCCAGGTCACAATCTGAACGCGATGTGTTGACGGCTTCTGTTTTCAGTTTGCTTTCATTTATTATCTCTTCATTTGATTTCATTTGTTTTCTGCAATCCACACATCTCGCTATCACGTCTTCAAACTATGTATAATAACTCTCCTTTCACGAAGGACAACTTCCGACCTTCTAACCAGCTGAACTTCGCAAGTTGCAATTTGTAACGCAATTTTAATTTAGCCTTGTTCCTGTACTAAAACCAATGTTTCATGTTTATCTGTACCGAAAAAAATTTAAAATAAAATTTATTTTAATCCTAGAATTTGCTTATGTGGTCAGGTCAATAAATTTTCAAGTTGGCCTTTCTTCACTATAATACGAATAATATATGAAATAAAATATAACACAAAAACAAATCTTCACATGAATAGTGTGCCTTTTTTAATTTGCAATAAAAACAGTAATACAATAAAATATCATTGCCAGGAACAAAAACTATGTCGCATAAAGTTGTCACTCTAAGTATCAACAAAAGGGAAACTTAACAAGTCTTTCACCCCATCAACTAATGCAGGAGGCACAAACATGGCACCGCTTCCCCCGTATTTTGCCCTCGATCCCGCCTGTCCTGCAGGCTGAGAATTATCGGCAGTATCGATGCTCCAGCTCAGCACGGATATGGGCCTGTCGCTGTGCCAGTATCAGTGGCGCGCCAAATGCGATGACACACCGGCTCCGTCGCTCCAATAGCCTTCGAGTTCAAGATCCAACGTCGTTATCAGGAAGCAAAGCGTGGCAAAACAATTTCGCGTGTGCTTTTGAGGCCATAGGACCTGATGGGGAATGGGAAACAAAGGGCGTGTTGGCATGTGGCCAATTGTAGGCGTGGTTTCGTGGGGCAAGTGACAGCGTGCTTGCCTCATAGTCACGAGGTCCCGGGTTTGAAACCTCGGGCGAAGTGCTTCCCATCGGGAAGGAAGATTAGACGCGATATTCCTGAAATATCGTGTCTAATCTACAGAATATAGAGGCCTGAGACAGGATGCTCGAGCTATATCCAAGGCTGGCGGCCGAGTTTGACATCACAGTTTCTGGCGCGCGTCTGTCAGATATGAGGCGGCGAAGGGTCGATGCTCGCTTCGGCCGGTCGCTCGAGAGTCAAAAGTCCCCCATAAATAAATATGACTTGAATTCCCCAGAGGAAGATGCCCCGATGCGGTCACAAATGCGTTGCATCAACTGAAGACATTTTCGCCGCACAAAGCAGAGGTCGAGTACAACGGAAGAGCACCGCGACGTTTGCGATAGTTTGCTTAACTTCAACTCGAAGGGAAAAACGGGATGGGTTATTTTTAGACTAGGTTTACGTTGTTAACTTGGTGAATTACAGCACATTCTTAAATCAGGAAATTGTTCCCCGGTTATCAAGGCACTAAATATTGTGTGGTGATGAATACTCAGCTTATTTCACGTAATCTTGTTTTCCGCCTTCAAAGTGAGCTGTTACATCAGAGACAGAATGACACAAAACAACTGATTGCAAACCCATAACATGTCTCAGATATGTGATCACAAAAGTGGATCAGAGAGCGCTTGAAAGGACCCTATTAAAAATCGTAGCAGTATATTTCGCAGCTTCTGAATGTTTTTCGCCGAGTTCACTGGCCAGCAGCTCAGTGGCGCGGTCGCCATGTCCGCATTGGTGACGTACATTACTACCGAACACAAATATTACCGAGATCTACGAGCGCCGCTAGCGAACTTCTTGCTGATAGAGAGGCTCTGCGTCACGCTGCCAGAATAGTAAGTCTGAGTCTGAGTCTATTCTGGCAGCATGTATTAGGTCTGAGTCTGAGTAAGTCTGAGTAAGTCGACAGTCTGAGAACTGTCGTCGCTGAAAAAAATTGCTTAACGACTTTCTCGTAACAGCGCTAATTTTTAACAGGATAGACAGGTGGTGAATTTTCATTTCGTAGGATGACTGCCTTAAATCTATCTATATAATGCTAAAACTCTGTTCATCATGCTGGCTTACTTGCTGGCTTCCTTGCTTGATCGCTGGTTCGTTTGTAACTTCTTGCAGAGAAAGATAGCTTGTAACTGTGCACACTTTTCAGTAATAACTTATGGTAAAAATTCAAAAATCATCTTTAGTGAGGAAACAAGGGGTTTTTTCACAGCATTCTGGTTACGGTTCATTTGAATTAAAGTAAATGAATTATCTTTCTGGCTTTGGATATTTGTCAGGAAATAAAGAAGAATCGTCAGAGTCTCGAACGAGACTTTAAAATAGCGACCCAACGAGTAGCGGTCAGTTTAGTATTTCATGAATACTTGATCAGCTCATTTCTTTGTGCAAAATAAAAACAAAGTCACATCGCTCGCAGAAGCTCTAACCTACGTGCACGAACCACTCAGGCACAGGGCACGAAAACAAATTTTTAGCATACAACTCCGCGTATCACAGTATCAAACACTGAACTTCAAAACATTTACATCTATAGAATTCTGCATCACACCAGAGGGTGTTCGTAACAAGATATCCATCTGAAAATGAGAAAATAAACTTAAGGTTTCAGGTAAATCTGAAAATTAGTCAAATGATTTTCAAGTTTTTGAACTTAATCCTGCTTCATTTCTTCACTACCGTGGATGATTAAATGACTGAATGAAATTCTTCCTAAAAATTTATTAAGTGAGAGCTACAGCGTATTGCACTGCACCGTAAATACCTTGCATTGCGAGGTGCCAAATATGGCGCTCCAAAAATATAGTGAACTTTTCCACATTTCTTATCCATTTACCATAATTCATTTCTTGGTTCTATCTTCTCCATAGATGCGACCGCAACACGAAAGAAACATATTTTGGAGATGAAATCATGTTCTCTGAGGCTGCAAATAAATACACGTTACTCTGAATGGTAGCGAAAAAAGTCCCTGCAATTCAAGTAACACACATTCCTGTAATTCAAGTAACACACATTCTGCCCACAAAATTATGTTCTCTGGGACTGCGAATGTACGGTACTCTTACTAATACACAAAAAAGTTCTGTAACTCGAATAGAGCACAATTTGTTAATCAAATTATGTTCTCTGAGACTGCGACGCACGTCACCTTGACTGGCACACAAAAAGAATGAGGACGAGCCAAAACTCAAGAAGTAATTTAGTTAAAACGATAAAGCATGGACCAGATGAAAAATATGCTACTAATTTATTTTTAGCATACACGCATAGAATTTTTGAATGAGTTACCCACCCGTTCTTTGTGTGTCCCTTTTTAATTTCAGTTTTCTCTATGAAGAATTTGTAATTAAATTTTACGGGCATTGTCCGTAGAGTTTTGATGTCGCAGAAAATAATTTCCTCTACACAAAAATTCACGTTCAAGGGGACACACAATATGAATTGATCGAAATCTCATATAATACTTTGTGTATGAGGGTTACAAAAATTTATAAATATTGACTTGCAAGTGGTGCTCGTTTCACTCTTTTAAGCTAATAAAGTTTCGAGTACAAACCCTTTATTTTCGACCAGTTTTTCGTAGGCACGTCTGTTTGACGATCACACAGTGTTGCAAGGAGATACTGACTCTGTATCTGAGATACGGATCAAAAACACTCGACATGTCATAGTGCAAAAGTATCGCCGCCGAATATCATCTTTGGAAATTTCGCCAATAAACTGGTGAAACTTCAGTGCGCTCGAAGCACAGTGAGTATTTTGCTAATGATGGGAAATAGTTGCCGTCAATAGAGAGTTCTAGCAATTGCCTTTAGTCTAATTTTTCAGCTGATACTTATGTTTCAAAGAGAAATCATGACTTCATGTAGCAAGAGGCTCAAAATATTTTCATTGAAGGTGGATTTTTATTTTGGAACTGCACAGCGAGATAGAAATTCAAAATGTACAACCGTTGCTGCAAATTTCGACATTCTGGCAATATTTCTTCAATTTTATCGAACATGGAATCTAGAACCACATGTGTTAAAATTTCATACGAATGTGATGTAAATTCTTGGAAAAATTTGCCATGTTTTTCGTAACCTATGCGAAAATATTGGTTCTAAACTTTAATTTGTACATTTATTATTTATATCGTGAACAGCGACCAGCCACATTAATG
Organism: Orchestia grillus; assembly: GCA_014899125.1. NCBI lineage: Eukaryota > Metazoa > Arthropoda > Malacostraca > Amphipoda > Talitridae > Orchestia > Orchestia grillus. Next base: position 17,681 of record VOMN01065194.1, read on the forward strand.
TTTAAGCGTACACCATTCACAATTTTCTTTTCCTTGACTACAAAATTCAAGCGAGATTTTTCACCTGTAAATTTCCTATGAAGATGCGTTTCCGTGATAAATTCCAGGCTTTTCTAACGTTAACAGAACGAAAATAACATATGTAAACGTGTTTGCACTCATTAAGGACAGTTACTTATGTAGATATACGTACAACTTGAAGAATATCGTGAGTTTCTTTGTTCAATGACACAAGCAGATGTGATGAAAATGTCTCCGAAGAGCATTCGAAAACTTCTCATGCAAATGATGTTAAAAGCTCATTTTAAATGAAAACACAGCTATTTTCTGCATAAGATCCCTTATTACCTGTACGCTTTTATAACCTTAATTTCCACTGGTAAATTTTGATTTTGAAGGATTACTGAGGCAAAACATTGCACACTTGAAATTTGGAACGTTTTCTGGGCATTTTTTGACCGCCCCTCGTACATCGCAGGCACACGGCAGAGAGCGGTAAGCCGCAGCACCAACGCGCAGTCACACAAGACAAAACATGACCAATTTTTATCCTTTTAGTGGACATCACTCGGAAATACATCCCTAGTAGCCTTTTCGAACAGATACGAGACACTGTCCAGAAAAACACCAACACTTTTTGAAAAGCAATGCGGTGTTCACAAGAGAATGCCCAACTTGCAGCCACAAAAACCCGCTTTCGTCAGACATTCTAGGTAGCTTAAAACGACTCTATTTGAAGTTTGTTGTGGCCACGAAAGGCGGGATCCTTTGATCTCGCCGTTATTCATTCATGAGAGCCAGTTTTTCCAAACTTCGTACGCCATTTGTAGATTTTATGGCACACGACTGAAATTTTGCTTACGTAAGAAATGTTATACCGAATCTACAGTTTTTATGTTAAAAATGCACTCTCCTTTAATGGTCTTTTTTCAAGCTATTCAAGTAATAAAAACAGTTCAAGGTAATCAAAGCATTATCTAAATGCCAAGAACGTGAGTTTTGAAGTGACCCCACATTGCAGTTAAGTATCATGCACAGAAATCTGCCAATGCAAAAACAAAGACTACGCGCAAGTTAATACATACGTGCACTACATACATGCGTATGTACTGTACTACAGTTTCCATGTCGACTCGTAAATCCTCTCCATTGGAAGCAGACTCAGAGTAGGAGCAAATTCTCCTTATTGAATCCGTGTTTTACATTTGAGGGCACGAATACCGAGATCTTGGCAAAGTTCCTTCCTCGATAATGTCGTGTGGCCTATGCGTTGATCGACCCTTGTTCTCTCTTTAAGAAAGCCCTGGTCTTGGCCCTAGAAAATTTCAATATTCACGGAAGCCATTCCAAGGGATTCGCCGAAGCTTCTCATTTCATTTTAAGGCAGCAGGTCTGTACAACGAGCCTGCTCGGCCTCTCTGCTGCAGCCATTCCAGTTATTGCAGAGGTCCTCATATTCCAGGCTTGCCATCCGCCGCATAAAAGAAGAACACAGGAAGAACGAATCCAAAAGGCATCGATTTCCAGTGGCGACATTCCACCAGGGGTGCGCGAGCTGCTGCTCAAATTTTTGCTAGTCAGGGCCTTCTTCTCTGACCTACTTCTATTCCACTCGTACAAATATCTGTATTGAACGAATCCAAGAGAATTTTAAAACCCAAAAGAGGTCTTCATCTACGTGCTTACTCATATGAAAGTCATTTTCTCACATATTAGAGGAAAGTAATTTTCTTAGTTAAATAAAGATTCAGATACAATTTCTAAATCCTCTTCTTACTGCTCTGGCTTCCACACTTTTCTTTCGCGAAAGCTCTTGCGAGAACAAATCTGTGAAATGCTCTAGAGGACAATTCAGAAAACTCATCGATTTCCCACGGCGGTCGTCATCTTCGCCCACCGACCCCGGGCATACCCGACTCCAGGCACAGATCACATTGTTCCCGGCACAGATCACATTGTTTCCGGCACAGATACACATTGTTCTCGACACAGATACATGTTGATCCCGGGGCAAATACACACTCGTTGATCTTGATACAAGTAGACTCAGTTCCTAGCACTGATACGCGTAAAACCAGGCATCCATTCATCTTACCACTAATAAAGATACACATTGCCTCTGACACACGTATGTACACATTATTCCTTACACAGATGCACGCAATATCTTGGCACTGACGTACGCTTTTCTTGACGCAGGTGTTTTTTTTCGGCAAAAATACTAGCAGTATCGAAGTGCTAGCTAAAAGCCAGCAGAAGTGCTAAAAGCAGAAGTGCTCAAAGTGCTAAAAGTGCTAGCAGTCTCGAAGCTTCGAGACGGGAGACCCGACTGTAAAGCACATACGAGTCGGAGAACTTAACCTAGAAACACACACACGTACACACATTAGACACCGACAAATGCGCGTACACGATTACATGGAAATGCCGACATTCACCCGAGATGCAATTGACACAGGCACTCCCTGACAAGCGCAAACACACGCGTGACTCCTAAAGCTCAAACGTTTATGTTAACACAAACACACACACACGTGGACGTTAACACAAACACACGCGGATGCTAACACAAGCAAATGGCAACCCTGAGACACCGAGGCCCCTACGCAGCACAGACGAAGACGCACCAGGCATGCAAGGTCTCGTTCAAAAGAATGCGTGAATCTAGGGAAATAAATGTCTGCCCTTAATTCCTATAGGCTCTTCTTGAAGAAAAATAAGGCCGATCCCGAGTCCCTGGAGTCTCTGGAAATGAGTTCCGAGATCGCCCTTCTAAGCATAAAAAGTCGACGAGATGAAGTTTTAACGCTCCCTTCAGTAATGACTGTGGCAATCATGATAGCAGTTTCTGAATTCTGGCGAGCTACTGTAGGAACTACAGCGCGGCTGAACGTTTTTGCCCGTGGAGTTAGTCGAGGGCTGCGCTCTCGGAAATCGGAAGTATAAAACTAAGGAATAATTTTCATAATTGAATTTGTAATCGGAATTGAATTTTTTTTTAAAGGAATTATCATGTGAAGGCTTATTGCTGAGGAAAGTTAAGGATTTCAGTGCACAAAATCGATTTTTGCTTTGAAAATATTTAGAAAATAATTCGAAATGTAGAAGTAAGAAAATCTGCAGCAATGGATCGTCAAAATTTAGTTGGTATTAAATTCAAATGAAATCCGTAAACAATCAATTGAAAAAATAGAACAGTGCGTTGTCCAAGATACTGCCACGAAGAAATTTTTATTAATAAATTACGTATAAGGGGTATTAGGAATAAGCTACCTCTACTCTCAGAGATCAGAACATTTTGTGATGCCCTAGAGTTGCTGTATTAAATGTTTTGTGAAGGGTGAAATAATTATATAAAAAATTGCTGCGATTTGAAATGGTGTCGCTGAAAATTTGTTATTTGTGATCATATGAAAACGATCCTTAATTTAAAACTTCATGCAAACAAATTTGTAATTTTTACCGAAAAATTTTGCAGTGGTCAAATATTAACCTCCTTGCCTCGACTTTCCTTTCTTTCAAGAAACTCACATCGAACTGTACTTCCTAGAGTCACAACCTTCTACCAAACTGCAACCTTTTTTTCAAGTGTTGAAATATTTCGTCCATACGTTCAACTCGAGAGCCCGTTGCACCACAAGGTCCAGAACTTGTCACACAGGAAAACTTTCTTCTGAAATCATGAAAGTTTAGAGCCCAACCTTCGCTGCCGGCCTTGACATCACGCAATTCAAACAGACATTGTGCAGCATGGAGCCACCGGCAGTTGCTCAAGACGACCTCCCACACGTACACAGTGGTGTGGGCTTCACAAGCGGAAAAATAAGATATAAAGAAGTACCAACGTGATCGCAAACATTAAAATCGCTAAAACGTAGACATTTCGGATCTTAAGAAATCAAAATACTATTCACAAAAAGTGTTTTTTTTTAGACACTGAAGGATTCCTTAATTAATACGTTGCCCGAGCAGTGGGCCACCGGTGTACCAACCAGCCCGGGTTGCGCATTGGTTTGTCCTCATGTTTAAATTATTGATATATATAGAAACCATTAATCCGAGTCCAGAGAGTGAACAAAAGTAACGAAAGCAAGTCTAACTTCAAAATACGACAGCGTAGTCGCATTCCAATTCGGCGCCCTATACGGAACAGCCTAACTAGAAACGTTCGTCCATAGACATCGTCTTAAAATACGAAACGTCTGTGTTTTAGTGATTTCTGTGTTTGTGATCACGTTGCTGCTTCTTTTTATCCTACAAATTAGATTTCTCATAGATCGCCCAGTATCATGCGGATATATACAGTATATGTCGAGATGTGGTGACATAGTATTTCTCACCATTTTTCTTCATTTAAATCTAATGCGAAAAAAAGACATAAATTCGCATCTGTATTACTCTATCTTATAAGCACAGGGACGAGTTCGCTCATAGTTTTTTCACAAAATGCATAAATACTTTAATCAGGCAATTTCTATCCTAGGGACAAAATTAATAGAATCGTCGCTCTATGGAACTCTTGAACTTAAATGAAAGAATTACGTCCTCCACAGTTTGACACAGACACTGATTTCAGCACACAAGTAATGAATATTTTTTACAAGCAATTTGGTATTCACTAAAATTGCAAGGGAAATAGTCAGAATTTCATATAGTTTATAAAGACGGGTATTCTTTCTAATCTGGAATGAAAACTGCAACCCTCCACTTCAACAGCTAAATTCCTATATTTGTATCATGAAGAAGTGTTTTTTGAGACTTTCTCTGACTGACTCATTAAGTTTTGTACTTTTCAACTGCAAGCACTCATGAACTTGACCTCTAACAGCCTCTTCCCGTGCATATGGATATTAATAGTTTTTGCTAAAACAACGAGCAGCCTTGCTTCCTTCGAGTTGTAACATTCAAAATACTTCTGGGTTACTGTTTCAAACAAAAGTTAGTCAATAGGGCAGTTAACATCAAATGTTGAGATAAAACTTCCCACTTCTGCTCTTGCTCAGCGATATCTAAGAGTCTCGATGACGCTCTTCACAAATTTGATCCTAAAATTTCTGTGCAGTTTTTAAGTAGCATCTTTGCATGGGTAAATTTAATTAGACATCGCTGAAGAATTAGCAAATAAAAGAAAATAAGAAACTGTCGCCGAGGCTTAGGTGCTTCATCTGCTTATGATGACTACAACCGCGGCCACTCCTTCCTCTCGCTCTGTGAGAACTGCCACGTTTTTGGTTTCCGTCAGTTTCTTCTATTTTATTTCTTATTTTTTGTTTTGCTCGTCAGCTGTGCTTCCACAAAGATATCAATGCGTCAGTGACGTAAATGATAATGGTTAAGTTACCACTAGCTTTCAGGAAAAAATCTTAATTTGAAGAAAGTTTACAGTTTAAGAACGAGGCTTAAAAATATGTTACGACGAAGATCGCGTGTGATTTTAAACCTAGCCAAACACTTCTAAATAAACAGTGCTTTGATATCGGCTCAATCCATTGACTACAGCTGCACCAATTCATTTCGAAGAATTTATTCAATCCGATATCAAATTTGCCTTAAAACGAGCATGGGTGCATCAGATCTTGACGTCAACTTTATTCCTGAGAGCATTGTTCCTATCATCATCTGCTCCGAATACGGAATTTAGAATTAGTATTGGGAAGTCATGAATTAAAATTGTTTTCAATTCTCCCCATCACATTCCAAAACTTTTTATGACGTTCTATGAACTGAAATTGTTAGAGATCTTGAATAAGATGTTGTTTTTCTTGCAGCAACTGCATAGAAAGATGCCTGATAGCTTCTTGAATTCAGTGAAATCTCTCCATCTACACTCAACATATTTGCACTTATGATCTCCAATTCGCTTTCTCTTAAAGTTTACTCTAACACCACTTGATACAGAAATGCATCGGATTTAATTTTATACATGAATATAAAAAATTACAAGTAGATACGTATTTTTGTAGGTTCCAATATTCGTTGGCAAACATTCACTGTGGAGTTGGCCAGTCCACATTTTAAGGAGGAATAGGAAATCTTTAAAACCCAGGCAACAATATTTCTAGAAAAATAACACTTTCTTCATAATTAAAGCATGCGAGAGTTTAGCTGCGATGTGCACACGTTTTTATCCCCAAAACAACGTCATTTAGTTGTCGATACTAAATGCGTCACCAGATCTTGACCAATTTTTCTGAAACCTGTTTCAAAATTATTGACGAATCAGTGGGTTCGTATAATTGGAATCTCTATAGAAAATTTAGCCAGAAGATGAAAAAATATTACTAAAATGAAATACAAATTAACAAATTACTTTGTGGATGCCACTTATGGAAAGTTTGTAAAATATCACGCATGAATAGTTACTGAAATCTCTGTTGTAGATACCGTAGATTTTTCTGTGATCTCTGGTAAATTTATTTTACGTACATCAGGGACAGTCTCTCAGCTTTTATTACTTTCAAATAAAGTCATTAAAACTTTCACCAACAGCAGAGTTATTTTGAGTAGCATAAATTATACTCCGCTTAGGTTCTCGCTGCTCTGGCTGGCCAGGAAGCATTTCCACAATTTATAACGGTTCCTTCGCTTTGCATTAATGAAACTATAATCAGGGAAATGAATGCAAAGCTCAGTGAAAACCGTAAATTGGACGCCGCAGAAATGGAGCTCGAACTTTGCAGGGAGTTTTTATTGATGGAGAAACTTTTTTCCCATGTTTTGACACAGTTCACGAGTTTTACTGAAGATAATCTTAATACTGTCACTCAATTGAGTTCCATTGAAGATAATAACAGCCTTTTAATTGTAATGTCTTATGGAAGATAGTTTTGGGGTTACACAATTATGAGCCTTATTCAAGATAATTACGGTTATTTAATTGTGAGTCTTGAGAAGATAATTTAAGTCACTTAATCATAGAGTCGTAGAGAAGATGTTGCTGTTAGTAATGAGTCTGGCCACAAAGAGTTAAATTCAAATACCAACACATGAATAACAAGTTATAAGAGGCGATGAGTCTTATTTGCATTTTGGCATTAAATTATCTCCCGTGATTCTATTTCAGTATATTAGATTATTCGTTCATGCCCTAATATTTTATGGCGACTTTTTACTGTAACGAAAAGTACGAATTACTGTCAAGAAACGTATTTTACTGTTAGTAATCCAACAAGTACTCCTGTACTATCCTCCATTTAGTAAAGAGATGCGCTGTAACAGTAATACATGGAGACTCAGTAGAGAAGTGTACAGTAACAGAAGTACAAGGAGACTCAGTAAAGAAGTATACAGTAACAGTAGTACCTTGAGACTCAGTGATAGAAGTAATAATAAACTCAGTGAAGAAGTGTACACCAAAAGTGGTAAATAGATACCCAGCAAAATAGTGCACAGTAACGTTACTAAATGGACTGATGTTGCACAGACATAAAATGTGCAATATAGGTAACAGTCGAGAAGTAGCAAAAAGCGACATTGGAGTCATTCGCCAGCAGCACCAAGAATGAAAAAATCAGATTACCGCAGCAGAACCGTGAAAAATACACTGTGCGTGGAATCGCAAATATTTCATATATGTCATATTTGATGATAAATATTTAAGTGCCCTTTAACTTCGTACTCCAGAGTAGAATTTCAAAATGTAAATCGCTTTGATGCATCCTAAGCCAAATGAAAAAACAGTAAAACTGAGAAGAAAAACATCATCATGTGCAAGCACTTCATCATTTTCTAAGAGTCCCCGAGTGTGTTTATTAATCTGACTGAAGCCAACAATCACAAGTGATGACGTCACTAACCTCTCAAGCGAACACGTGGATTACAGCCAATCACTAGCGTGTCTGAGATCAACGCCAACCAATGACGGAGCTGCAAGACACTCACGTCATCCCCTCCACCTAGAACTACTCGAATCCACCCATCCGCACCGCAAGAACTAAAGAGGAACACCGCTGTCCAGCGCTCCGTTGCTGGCTGGTGTTCGTTGGGAACGAGAGTATCTTTAGAACGCATGTAGTAGGGGAACAGACCAATGCGATGTCCGATGAATGACTTATTGCATTTTCAAAGACATGGATCATCGTCTCGTGAAATTGGAGTTGTTATTACACCGTGAGATGTGCTCATTTTTGATCTTGGAAGGCGTGCAGCATTGTTGGGTATGAATTAATTCTGCATAACATGATGCAGTAATTCCGTTGTGAGAAGATGATGTCTTGAGTGGGTGAAATGATTGTGTTGTTGGTTGTGAAAGAACGAAATTCAGAGTTCATAAATTTATTAAAAAAAGGAAGTTACTAGTTCGGGGTAAAATAATACCATCGGCTTGGGAGAAATAAAAGCAGTTAGTTTTTAAAAACACGATTACCAAATGTAATAACTCATTTAGATTAACTCTTACAACACTACAGTACCGAATTCACATGACAGGATACAGCACCACTGCCCCACAACACCACAGTACCACAGCCCCACAGCACCACAGCACCACAGCACCACAGTAC
>VOMN01065200.1:0-21455 GCA_014899125.1 Orchestia grillus
TGAACTCAGGTCTGCTCGTCTAATTTCGTCATAAAAGTTGATAAAGATGTAGCATTAATTTCACGGTATGAACAAATTTCTGGAAGTTTTTGGTTAATGTCTATGAAACAGTGGCACATTTCTGATGACGCTGTTATGTTGCATTTACACAAACGTCGAGAGGCGGTTTGTAGGGAAGACACCTAGCAATCAAAGAAATCTTCGAGTGCCTTGAAGATAAGAAAATTAATTTATTGCTTGGTTTGTGCAGGGCCATTATGCACGGGTGTCGCACCTGAACTCATGGGTCCTCAAAAGCGGCTTGACGCCTTCAGCCTGTACGCATGCCTCCCACATCGCGTCTCTGCACAAGAGAGCTTCAGAGTCTACTGACCAAAATTCCACCTCTAAACCTTGCAAGGATTCGTCTAGTGGGAACAGCTCTAATGGCTCTGGAGCACTCGAGTCATGTCATGGAAATATGAGCAGTGTTGTGGATGATGATTGTACGTATTCCAATTCTGCGGAATCACAGGAAAATTTAGTGCAGGAGTATTTGAGTTCTTCGTCATGTTTCAAAGACGAGAACTGCGGTGACGCCAATCTTCGGATGAAGGACAAGATCGCCACCGTGTTGAGGCAGATGTCAGAACAGGTGAGCAGCCTGGAGTGAAATAAAAGCGCTCTCGTGATTTTAATGTGGGCTTTTAGAAATTTCCTGAATTTAATGTTTTATAGAATACTTTGTCTTTTATAATTAATTATTTGACTTAGGTTTTTGTTAGTTGATACTTTTAGCTTCTTTAATTGTTTAATGTGATTTAGGTATTTCATTGATTTATTCACTATTGTTAACTTTTAATACCTACTAGCTTGTGCTTCAGAGTCTAAAATGGACAGTGAATTATAGGCACTTGTTTGAAACCAAACTAGGCAACCCGTGGAAAAAATCTCAGAAGCCTCTAAAAGTTTGATTCGAAGCAAAATGTTTTTATAACCTCGGCCTATCCCACTCCACGTCACGAAACCAATCCAGGCGACGAGGCTTGTTCTTGTGTCCTTAAACCACTTAGGCCGTGAATTCTGCTGCATTTCTTACAAAAATTTTCTGGGATCTACTTTGATAGGCTGTAGTTTTCTACTCTTATTTCGTTTTCTTGGAGTGAAAAACTGAGCCTTTGTAGAACCGTTCTAGTCGATTCCTTTCGCTCCTGTATTGTGTCTTTAATTTTGTTTTGGTGAAAGATTACAAATCAAAAGAATTCACATGCCTTGCTGAAAAATAATTATTTTTTGTACTACGGAAATATATGTCGAACTTTGTACGAGTTGTTAACTTTTTATCTTGAGTAAATCTACAGGTCAAAAGTTATATTAACCTGCATAATGCTGGATGTTCCCAGACCATTTCATGTTGATCGTCTGGTAAACTCGATCTACCTATCATTGCATGGGCATTTGGCATCCCCAAATGAAGTCGAAGCTCTCCCCTATTTACATCAGTTAAGAATAGAATTTCATGTATAAACTCCTGGATCGGAATACCTTGAGGCGGTTCGGGCCCTCACACCCGGCCACACTGGTGTGCCGCTATACTTTAAAATGTAAAGTTTAGAGTCACGTTGCTCAGTGTCCACACGCTTTTGTATCTGACGTTCCTATGTGTGACCTCAGAGACCTGAACTCGTTCCCTCTGAAATTGTGTCTGTGGGAACCGGTCCATGGCTCCGTGACGCAAGTGATAGCGCCGGGCCTCCTAGTCAGGAGGTCCCGGGTTTGATGCCCCGGTCTGTGTGCTTCCATTGGGAAAGGAAGGTAAACGCGGTATGCCGTAAAGGCGGATACCAGCGTGGCCCTGGACAGGGTGCCCGAACAATTTCCGAGCTCAAGCAGTGTCATTTTCATTGTACTTAGTTGAGTCCCTCATTTTAGACAGTTCTTCGCAACGATAAAATTTTTCTGGCGTATTCTGGCAGTTCTGCGCAGATTATCTCTATAGACGAGAAATTGGCTAGTGGCCGCTTGCGGATCTCAGAAGTAATGTTCGAAAGCGGACATAACGACTGTGCTACTGCGCAGATGGCCAGTGAATTATGTAAAATTAACCGTCAAATTTTTAGTAGGGTAGAAAGTGTTTTCCGGAAAGACAAATTTCGGGTGTCATGTGCGATATTGAGTAGTCGTAGAAGCAGAAAGCTTTTTATGATTCTTTGGCTACTTATATATTGCAGTTTATTCTTTCGATATGTGTCAAGATGTAGTTTATTGTTTTCAATAACAACTGTCTTGTGAATTGGACTGTTACCATAAGAGGAGGCTTGTAATATACGTGATATACGTTAACACGTAGCCTGCGATGATGCTATTTGGTTTAGATGTACAATGACCTTCCGGTGGGTTGAATCCCAGTCAACGTGTTGAAATGGGCTGCTAGAGGAGGGCAGTGCTGAGATGTGTTCCTTTGTTACAAAGTGGAGGAAATTTTTTGCAGCGAAAATAGTATAAAACCGAAAAGTATGGATATTTTTCGTATTATCTTTCAGATAATTCAAATAGTGCAGCTATTGCACTCATTGTTGGTAAAAGGGCTGCCACCACTTGTTGCAGGTACTGACCAATACCGAACCTTCAACTAAAGGCCGATGATAACGCCGTCATATGTCGTTGACACTTGTCAAAACCGACACCCTTACCGCGTTTCCTGCCACGATGCTACTATACTACTAGGCGCAAATGATTCACTTACGGGTCACATCGTGTGAATCGTTTCACGTGTTAATTACCGGCGGAAACTGATACACTGTGTCATTTTGTGGATTATTTATTCGTGGATCATTGCAGGGTCGATCACTTGATTGGATGTTCTCTGAAGCCAACTTCGTGGGGGAGCTGTACGAAGACACGCTGGAGGGTGTGCGGCGCGTGCTCCCCCAATACACCCCCGCCCAAGTCGAGCCCCACTACACACCTGGATACGCCTGTCGCCTTCTCCTCGACGCCAACGACAAACTGGTCTGTCTTTTGGTTGATATCGCTGCATAAACCGTAACTATTGCGGTAGATTTCTTTTCTCATTTTTCAACCTTACAAAATTGCTCAAATTGTTCAAATTCGTAATGAAGCACTTGAATAGTTACCGATCATTTGTTTAAAGTTTATATTTGTTAAATCTTAAAAAATGTTTCAATGTATCATACATCATCTTCATGCTGAAAAATGATTGAAAACAAATTTTCGTCACATTCAGATATGCAAAATTAAAGTGGAAACTTGGGACTGACAAAATCACAAACACGTCAAGTTCAGTTCTATAATTCACAAGTCAATGTTCATTAGTCCAATCATTAAATTCCGTTTATTGCGCTACAAATTACATGTTTATCACACAATGGTTTGAAATCAAATGAAGTATCTAGACAGATGTTGCCATAAATTGTTGAATTTCGGCCAAATAATTTGAAAGCATTACAATCTGCTGTGTTTTAAGTGAGAGATAGTTTCAGTTTATGAATAAGTAAGGTTTTTGTAATTTGAATATACTAGCTCCCGTCAACTTTGTATAAAATGTTTAGTATTAGGACACAGGTCATTACTAGAGGGCTTACAACTACGGTTGTAATGGTTGTAGGTGGACCCTTGGCATCTTGTGCATCTAACCTTAGCTTGAGCGCTATTCTAGTCAAGCCAATGTAACAGTTATTGAGAAACACACATTCTCTCTTGTTACGAACAAACGGGGATTTCACAGTTGTTCTGCTCTCTCGAGACTTCTAACAGTTGATCTAGAAACCTTATTCTTCATCAATAGATGGCTGATTTTTGCGGTTGTTTAATTCACTCAGATTTTTATTTTCATATCGGTATCAGTTGGTTTCACAGTAGATTTTAATAAATTTTTAAAAATAGGCTCATCTATTTTATAATTGGGCTGCATTTGTATACCTGTATATTTTAATTTTCATAAAATGTACACATATCGCGGGAATTAGTATTCTCATTACATTTCTAAAAGTTAAATTAAGAAACCTATTAATTTTATCATCATTTGAGTTTCTATGCAATAACTCGCGAGTTTGCTGTACATATGAACCAGCAAAGAAGTTCTCATAGAATTAGTATCGGCTTCTAGTATCACGTTAAATTTAAATGGTTTAATGATCGAAGCAGAAAGTTTTATTCAGTCCTACATAATATTACGTGGAACGTAAATATCCCTCGAATGAGAGCAAGAATAGAGATGCCGACACGCGGTCTGGACGCTTCTCCAACTCCGTTCAAGTGAGCCCTTATATTGAGGGGCTCCTAGAATGCTGGTAGTTCTCACGTGTGCACCCCTGTTTGTGTTCCTTTCATTATGATTTCAAGTTACGAGGCTGATGTTTGTTACTTCTTTTCCATTTCTGCAGGACTACACGAGCTTGAAATCAAAGAAAGATTTTGAGCAGTCCTCGGCTTTTGTTACTTCTCCCGAGGCCATTAAGGAGCAGCTGGCTATGGAGGTTGATGGACATGTGTCTATCCCCAGCGTGCACTCTACTGTTCACAACTCGTATCTGGTGAGTGCAGCTGCTTTGTGTGGCCTGCTGTCGTTCTAAGTGTAGCTGGCCAAGCAGGACTTATCGCATCTAAGCTCAAAATTGAGGCATTTATTTGCGTGTTACTTATTTGTCATAATAATGAGCTCTGTAATTTTTTCACTGTGCGTGTGTATGGTAAGCATGCTGTAAAGATTAAATAACTCCACAGACATCAAGACAGGCTTAGTATTTTTGATGGTTTTATGTATTTGTACGGCGTCTGTCATCATCAACGGATGGTGAGAAAAAATGCTAGGCGGTGCAAACTCTACCTAATAGCAGCCATTGTGACCGCACGTTTGGAATTGGGGATCAAAAACCTAGCAAAGATGCACGCTTTTCTTCGAAACTGTATTTGATGTATTGGAGCTCACGCCCAACGTACCCTACTGTTGATCATGGTGTGTCATACACATGGAGCACGCTCGCATCGCCGCCGCCTCTTTGTAGATCCAATCAGCTGAGAATGAGTCCACTTTTGATGAAGCTTGCGTTCGGCCTGTGCTTACTTTTACCTTGTCTTACAGAGAAATAAATTGGAGGTCTGGCAAGAGCGGTGGCGGAAAGCCCTACTCGACGCATATTGCACAGAAGTTGAAAAATTGAGGAAGAAGTTTTTCACCAATCACTCAGACAAGAAGATGAGTCTGTACCCTTACCTGGCTGTGTTCTCTCCCGACGAGATAGTAGACATCTTGATGCGGGTGTGTGCTACAGTTTTCGCATTATTTCTCTCTGAGACTTATTTTTGCTGTGCTCCCGAGACATTGTTGTCTCTGTTATCTTTCCTTCTTATCGTTTCTTTTTGTTTATCTTTCCGTCACGTTCATCTTTCTGAAATGACTCATTTCATCTACCTTAGTAGTGTTTTCTTTCATTCTTTTCTGATTTTTCAATAATGAGTTGACTTTTTACCCGTGTTAGTTTATTAGTCTGTTTAATGTGTATGATTCTTAAGAGTTTAATATTGTGTATCTCGTGAGCCTCCATCCATTTAAAGCCTAGCACTCCTCAGATTAGTTTCTGTAAGTTTCCTACCGTTGTTATTGCAGCATTGAATTCAAGAATTTTCAGTTTATCGTCTCATCAGAGATTTTATATTTCTTTTTTTCGTAGCTTTCTAATTATGGAGTCTGAAATTTCTTTATAAAATTGCGATTCGAACTCGATCGCTCATGTTCCTGTTACTCCGTTCTCGTCGTCTGTGCCTGATGGGCTGGGCCTCGAATTCTGGAACAACTCTGAAAATATCATCAGTTACTTACGTAGTTAGTTGCCTGTCTTCGGCAGAGAGTGAACAACACCGTCTATTCCTGGTTCCTCTCCAAACTAGTGGTGCAAAACGTGATAGTGTAATTATACGCTTGTTTCTGCAGTAGAAATTCACATATTGCAGCTGAATATTACGGTGTGGTGTAGTACACTAGTTATTTTTCGCACCTTAGTAAGCACTGTGAGACAGTAATCAGTGGAAATTTTCCATGGGCTTTTTCATTTCAAATGATCGTCATTGCTTTGAACATTGAGACTAAACACATGACCCATTGCGTTGTAACATCTTAAATCTGCCACTGCGGTAGTTGCACGCTTAGTGTTTTATAATTCTACTATACTGCGTGATTGTTAGAGGGAGAAATGGAATTTTGCAAGATCTTTTTGTACTTCATTAGGGGGTTGCCAGTAAATTGTGAGAAGTCACGGATCGAGTGTAGTCCCTAGTCAGAGCTGTTGACTTTTTAACTTGTGACCTTTATGAAGTCGTTTTTTTATCAGTGTTTTTAATTTGTGTTCAATTTTTTTGAATGAGGAACACGATTTGAAAAACGTTTCTTGTCTTTTAAATTTAATTTTGTCTTATTTTGAAACTTGTCCGGTAATTTGTGTGTTTAGGTGAGCCTCATTGCATCTCCCAACAGTTATCATTTTTTTCACAGGAGCTGAGCGTGCTGGGGCGAGGCTCTGAAGGCCATTCCCCCACGATTAATTATCTTTACAACAGAATTTCGATCACTACCTTCAACGCCTTCGTTATAAAGTAAGTACAACCACAGCCACAGCTTCTCACGGCTACCACAAGAGGTTCAGTTGTAGTGTAAGCGTATTGAGAAAGCGAACGGTGAAAATGTGTCTTTGGAGCCATTCACAAATACTTTTTAAAGAACTTGTGAATTATGGAACATTTAAAGGTGCTCCATATCGGCGTTGGTGTCCCATGAACCCTCAGGCGTCTTTAGGGGAATTTTGATGGAAATCTTCCGTGCCATGGAACGGGAGAAACGTCTTATAGACTGGCAGAAGACGGCGAAGAATGATGGGGCTTTTCTGAACAGGGATGTTCATGAGCGCATTACAGGAAAATGGGTGCATTCAGACCTCGGGTGGCTTCCCGAGGTTGTTTCAAGCTGAGTCTGCTGATTTTGTTCCCGGAGCTTTGCATCCTGATTCTTTAAAAAAATGTCATGCATTATTAGCATCTGATTCATTGCGCAGACTGTGACTATCTGTTAAGGGCTTGGTTTGGAAGTATGGCGCGCTTTAGTTTAATTTTGCTGTTCTTCTTGCGGAGAAAGTGATCAACATGACACTTCTAGTTCGGACAACTTTTTTTATTATTGATTTCTTCCCTCTTTATATATTTAGCAGAAGATTTTATATGTTAGTTGGTTGGTCAAAGTGCTGCTCATAGACCATTCGACTTATGGTCAGTCAGTATCATCCTGCAATACGTAATTACAGCCATAAATTTTTTTTGAACTGATACAGACTCCCAATAATAATTCAATAATCATTTGCACTTCATGCAATATCCCCTTCATTCAGACGAATTGATTAAATGCTTACATAGCGGTACTACTGCCAAAATATACTGTGGCGGTACACGTTTCAAGCTTTTCTTGATACTTGTAAGCTGCCCAGGCCTTGCGCAGAGAATGCCTTGTGTTGACATGACTCGCTATCTCTGGTACCCTGTATTTTATTGTATTGACATGACTCGCTAGTTCTGGTACTCTGTATTTTGTTGTGTTGGGACAGGACTCGCTATTTCTGGTACCCTGTATTTTGTCGTGTTGAGACATGACTCTCTATCTCTGGTACCCTGTATTGCCTTGTGTTGACATGACTCTCTATCTCTGGCACCCTGTATTGCCTTGTGTTGACAGGACTCGCTATCTCTGGTACCCTGTATTTTGTCGTGTTGAGACATGACTCTCTATCTCTGGTACCCTGTATTGCCTTGTGTTGACATGACTCGTTATCTCTGGTACTCTGTATTTTGTTGTGTTGGGACATGACTCGTTATCTCTGGTACTCTGTATTTTGTTGTGTTGGGACATGACTCGTTATCTCTGGTACCCTGTATTTTGTTGTGTTGGGACACGACTCGCTAGTTCTGGTACCCTCATAATCGAGAGCTGCTATGTAGCCATGTAGTGCACCTCTCTGTATCAGAAACGGCCGTATTTTATGACTTGTCATTCAAGCCTAAAGTAAAAATTAAAACCTGTCTCTCGAAGCTTCCAAGCAGCACTTCTGATTGGTGTGGATAATTTATTTTCAAAGAACCTTCTATCGTTGATTCGCATTTATTCAGACCCCAGTATTAACTCTTTTGGAGTAGTGTGCATACTTTATTCCTCTAATGCTTTGTCTTGATACCTGTTATGCACCTGCTATTTACGGTTAACATAAACGTAACTCTTTCTGAAACATCAATTCCAGTCGTGGGAATGAATGCTTGTATTCTTGTTTAATTTATATTCACAGTATTTTTGTGTGTAGATTTTGAAAGGGAAATCACAAATGACAGCGAACTGAACTGTATCTTACTTTGTTTCAGGTACAACGAAGACATAGGCCTACTGGACAAGTTCAAGAAGGTCTACGCGGATTATGTTAAAATTTATGCTGCGAACGCCGGTAAGTCCTTGTTTATTCTCCTATCCATGGGGGCTATGTTCTGTGTATATGTTACACTGCAATTAACGGATGCTAACTTTACGATGTTGTAATAGATTTTCTCTATTTTTAGTCATAGATGTATATAGTGTCAGTTTTATATAATATATATATATATATATAATATATATATAAACGTAGTTTTGGACAATGTCAAATTCATATATTTGGCTACTTGTGCTACGTTTGTCTAACTTGAGTAACTCCCCGCGGCCTGTATACGGGTCCATATACTGGCTTATGGTGATAGGAAAGGTCAGTCTTGAATTGCTAAATGATGCATGCGGGCGTCTTGGAATTGTTCGTCTACCGATTGCAGTATTTTTCATAGTATCCTTGAAAACGCACTGGTTGTAGAATATGTCCCGCAACTATTGTTATTCTGTTCCTGGAACTATCGACACCAAGGATTCTTTCTAACTTGCTTCCTTTATTAGCTGTTACACGGCACTTTTTTTGGAACCTCGTCATGCTGCTGGGCATTTTATTCTATGTAATAAACCATTTCTTCACCAAGTATCCTTTCATCGCATAAGTTATTAACCTACCCATTTTATTATCCTACCACCCACTATAAATGCAACTTTTGCCACGTCCTCTTTAACACTTCACGTACTAATATAACTTTCCTTTCACTTACTTCCACTGTACAGTTCATAAGTCAGTTCACGTTGTAATTCACCAACTTCGACATTCTTTTTGCCAACCCACACGTCGCTACGTGCAGGGCGTAATTTGAGCTTAAGTGATTCTATGTTCATGGTAAGATCTTCGAAAAATGAGCCAATAAGTGTCTAGAAATTACTATCTGCCGTCAATTGTAGACCTGCTAGATTTCAATGAGCCACCGACCTCCCTTTTCTTCATTCATTAGGCACAAAATGTGTGCCCCTTCGCCTGTGTTCCGTTGCTAAAATTACACCATGCCTACGTGTGTCATATTCTTCCCTTTGCACTCATCCTCAACTTGGCGTTCAGAGCGCGGGCTGAACCCGCGCGTGGCGCTGGAACAGGTCTCCCAGCTGTACCCCTCGGGCCCTCGCCTGACCCACATGCCCCCTGACTGGTCCATGACCACTAGACACGACCTCGGCAAATTCCTCTACGGTCTCATCAAGAACAACGTGTATGTCTGGCAACCCCTGGACACCGAAAAGTTAGTAAAGTAGCTTGTTCTAGCCGTTGAGCTCAGCCTTGTTTGTCTGCTGATTTAATGTTGCTGATTGACAGGGTTGTGTTAGATTCTAAAGCGCGGGTGTGGTCGATGGTGACGGTATAATGTGTCAACGCCTGAAGTTTGGTTGCATCTTTTCATTATCATGCCTTCTTCACTGGTGATTCTTTATCTTTTCTTTCTCTTCTTTCTTGACTTGCTGTTTCTATGCATAGGGGATCTTGTCTGAACACACCTTGTGGATAGGCTCCCCGTTCTCATAAGTCCATTCTAAATGGTTCCTTCTCTTTCGGTACAAGATAGTCTGAGTTACTGAAGCGCTGCTATCCTTGCTAGTATTGATGTTTCGTTAAACCTAAGAAATAGCGCATGAGTTCTCGAGGTAGTCGTGTTTTTCCCTTAGTTAAAAATTGAAATTCCTCCCTCATATATAACTCAGCTTCATGTACTTATTGATCCAATTTTTTTATGATATAACTGCACAGTATTTAACTCTGAAACTCTTGTAGTAAGGCTTCTAGCATGGGGATTTGGGAAATGTGCTAGATGCTTCAGAGTGAAAACGAGTGTGCATTGTCGATATCAGAGAATGACGTATCCAGAGTGAAGGATGTCAGCATCGAAAAGTAGAATTGATAAAGAAGAACGATAAATAAATACTTATTTTGACGTGTATGAAGGAAATGTACTGGAGAAGAGAATTTGCTTCACGTTAACAAGTATGCAAATAAACTGACGGCGATTGTCACGGCTACGTGACTCTGGCGTGATGCACATCAAAGTAACACGATCTCAACGCAGGCGCAAGTACCATGCGGTGGAGGAGGTGACGCGCCTCGCGGGCTACCATAGAACGCTGGAGGTGCGAGCCCACTTCATCTTCTGCATGCTGCACAGAGAGATCAGCGATCTCACCTTCCCGCCCTGGGAGATGCCAATGCTCAGCCCACCTCGGCCCTGGATGAGCCATCTCAGTGGAGGTTACCTCTTGCTTCCCACCAATTTGATCAGGTGAGGCCGTGTCTGCTTCGCCAACCGCCTGCGCAGCTGTGTTTGTCACTTCTTGACTTGTAATTTGGTTTCAGGTAGCACTGTGCCTGGCAAACGCTAATGAACGATGCTTGTTAAGTTCAATGGCAGTGGCAGATCGAAATTTGATTATTGCGATGGTTTTGTTTCTTATTTGTTACTGTCGTGTGATATTTGTTAATACGACCCAATCTCCTCGTCTAAAATAGTTTCAATTCATGTAATAAAGCCATCATTGATGCTTATATGCTTACAATCAAGAAACTTTGTAGCGTATAAAATTTGAATTGTTTTCGCTAAATTGACGTTCGATCTTTTTTTCCGTTTTATTTAGAAAAACAAAATATTGAAAGTAAATCTTTAAGCTGTCAAGAGAAGCAAATTTACACAGTACTGAGGAAAGCAATAGCCTATGTTCAACCATAATATTCATGTTATATTTTTGCTGGAGAAGACCTTCACAACCCCCGTTGATATTTTGTACGTTGCATTGCTTTTGTACTCCGTATAGCTATGTTTGTTTCCCCACTCCTCCTCCCTTGCTATTGACATATTCCAGAGGCGTCACGTTAACTCGACTTAATTCGTTTTCATTTCTCTACTAGGAACTTCCTTATGTTATCTTGAGTTTGCTACCTACGTCTCGATACAAAAAGGTAAATTTAATGACACTTAAACTTCGCTGTATCCTCAGTTGTACGAAGTTCATCTTTTTGTTTTTGTGTTGATCAAAGTTTATTTATACCATTTCAATATTCGTGAATTTTTCCTAAGTGAAGCACTCGTAAAAGCCTGTAGATTCGGGAATGCAGTCTTTTAAGAATACTCGAATGTTGCTATCGCCCCAAACGCAAACTCAAGCTTTATCAACAGCGACTCGAGAGTGAATACGTTAACCGTTTGGTGCTTGAGCAAGTTTTAATCCGGCACTGAATTTTACGGCATCTACTCATTTGTACAGCAGGCACTGAAGAGACATTTACCTACCTATGTTATGCGTGCATATCTCCATACTCACATTTATTTCCACGGGTTTGCAGACGCCCCCCCAACTGCCCGAACTTCATGGACAAATTCCTGACCACACCCTTAGAGCAGCTGCGTCCCTGCGTAGACAGCCTCAACACTCTCGCCTGCACCCCCTGGCGCGTCAACGGGCCCGTGCTCGATGTCATCACTGAGGTGAGTCGCTGTCATCACTGAGGTGAGTCGCTGTCATCTCTCGTGGGTGAGCTCTTAATTTATTCTGGCACAATTTCTCCGGTCGGGGTAGTCTTTTACTGAAAAACAAACCGTCGCACAAGGATTCAATAACATAGGGGATGAGTGAGAATAGGAGACGCCCAGGCTTCGTTGTGTTAGGAACTTGAAGGAAAAGTTCTACTGGGTTATAACATGTATAGGTAATGAAAAGCATAATTTTTCTGCGTGATTATGTTCGTTATTAGTTGAGATCATGCGGTACATATTAAACAAATATTTTCAGTCGTTTGAGTCGTGCTGTGGCCTGTAGCTACTCGACGAGTGTTTTGTAGTTTCATTTCTGCGTTATTTCTTAAATGATCTAGTTGCTAGTTTGAACTCCCATGTGTATTTAAGGTAACATTTAAGGGCAGGTCACGTTTCCTGCTATGCAGCCCATTGGTGGGTCATTTTGCCCCTAGGAAAAGATAGTCGATACGTGTTAATCTTGAGTCTAAAACGGTGCCCAGCCGTTATGCTTTAGGGCTCTACTTGATGTTAGTAGAATTGAAAGGTAGTACTAATTTCCTTGCTGATCTTCTTATCTGAAACTTTTACGTACGGTAAGTTTATGTGTGGGAATGCATGGTGACTATCACTGATATTTTTTTTACCTAGTTATGATAAAGTTGTCCTGTTCATAGCTCAGGTCTGATTATTGACCTTTCTTATTTGCGGATTGTAATCTTTTATTTTTATTTTTAACAGTTGTTGGTAGTGATTTATGTAAAATTAAGTGGAAAATAACCTCATTCCACCTAACGTGAACAAAATAAATATTCCCCGTTTTTGTCTTCACAATTTTCAGGGTGCTCAACAGCGGAAACCGCCTAGGGATTTCCGTATCTAAGATACACTTTCGCATTTTTTGTATTTTCAGGTATTCAACGCCAACAGTGGCGCCAATTTGGACGTCCCCGAGCATCCTTCCGTACTGGCACGCCCCTCCGCTCTGCCCCCCAATTCCTCCAAGCAAGACAAGGCTCGTCTAAACGCCGCCCTCACCGAGTACATCAAGAAGAAGAATGAAATGCACGCTCTGTGGTGCTCTGCCCTGTATAAATTGTCCATGGCTAATCATGTAAGATAATTTTATAAGTGCTAAAACAACACTTAAATTGTTCAGTATCAGATTTATTGGGAATATCCTAAGTGTAGTTCCAAGTGTATCGCACTTATTGGGAAATGCAGGATTAATTCCACTTTTTCATTGTTCACTCGTTAACACTTGATTATCTGCTTTGGATAGTGAGCCTTGCTAGGCATTATGCCGTTACCCATTACGGTTCCTGCAGCCCTATTGCGGCATGATATTTGCAGTCCTTTGGGAGGTCATCGGACATTGGACCATGCAAGGTTATTGTGTAGATGTCCCCTCAGGGGCATAGGATAGGTCATAGGTAATAGGGTTAGGTTAGGTTTGTCTATCCTATGCTGTGTGGATTGGCTCCTCCGGGGGCCACTGTTAGGTTACCTCAGCTATAGATAGGCCTTTGGGACTTCTATCTTTCGTGTTCGCTTTGCTTCTTTGCGTTTTCGTACTTCCTTTGCTGATTATTCTCTAGCTTTTCTTCCTCTTCCTTCTTCCAGGGAATCTTGAGTGATAACATACCTTGTGCATAGATTCTTCGGTTTCCTTAGACCGTACTAAATGATCCCTACTCTTTCGGTGCGAGATAGTCAGAGTTACTAAAGCGCTGCTAATCTTAATACTTCTACTACTACATCTATTGTGTAGTTGTATTGGTGGTGTAATGTGTGGAGGGAGGAGGGGGTCACTGCAGGCCTGGTGCTCTTGCTGTAGGTGGTGTGTGACGGTGTAATTGGAAAGGCGTAATTGGAGAGGAAAAAAGACTATATTCCTGTTCAGTTTAGGTATGATACAAGCGACGTATTAAGCCTTAGATAACTTGTTACCGATAAAACGACGCGAGTGTGGTGACAGAGTTCAAATTTCTCTTCCCAAGGAAAGCACTCCGTGATCGCGTGAAAATAAGCTTAGCGTACGGCACGCTCGGAATCGAACCTGGGTCTTCAAAGAAGGCTAGCGCGCTCGCACTGCGCCATAGAACCCATTGTAGAGAAGATATAACTGAAATCTGTCGGAAATTATACTTATTTTTCAGAGCTTTAAAGTTCAATAAGAGCTAATGCGTCATCATGTGGAGTAGGGATTGCTAAGCTGTCAGAAAACGTATACTTATTTTTCAGAGCTATATGTTCAGTAAGAGCGTTATGTGGAGCAGCGTTAACTATGTATCTCTCATTGATAGTTATTTTTAAGTACATACTGTAATTTCCTCGGTTCAATAATATAACTGAGTGCTGTTCAGTTCATTGAACTGTCATCTTAGTTGTACCTATGTCTCCACTAATTCCGTGACGTCAGTGTGTCAACTGTAAACTTAGCAGTCTCTATTTCGAAGCTTTTTGCAATTTTTGTTTTATCTTGTATTTTATGTTTTTAGTACACTTTTGAATTTCAATGTAAACCAATAAATGAGTGTTGAGGTATTTATTGCTCACTTGTTGCTATACGACTCATGTTTCGAGTTGATCTGCACGTATGTGGCCAATATAATTACCCCAGTTTATTCATGAACTGGAACAGGAAATTCGGTTGAAATCACTTATCGTTGCTGACCATAACAAGGAAATGGAGGAGAATTTCTTTTGTAGAAATTTTGCAGCAGTTGTGTATCATAAATAATGTCGTGTATGATTTTGAGAAGTTATACCATTTTTATTTTTTTACATTTTTTTTCGAGGGATAAACGCTTCAAGGAGCTGTGTTGTACATCACTTTGTTTAATTACAAAACTGCATCTGAGATGGATCCGAGACACTTGATTTCGTTTTCTTTTGCTTTTATTCCAGTTTTTTTATGATACCTCATGTGTGTGTTGCCTACTATATTCGCTGTGAATTATTTATCGTGTATTAGAGTTAGCCTTACCCTATTTATGTAGGTAAACTTCCCTCTCCTACTTGCAGTTCCGAGACCGAATCTTCTGGTTCCCTCACAATCTAGACTTCAGAGGGCGCGCATACCCGTGTCCTTCTCACTTCAGCCACTTCGACTCGGACCTGTTCAGGTCTCTACTCATCTTCGCTGAGCCCAAACCTCTCGGCAAAAAGGGCCTGCAGTGGCTTAAGGTCAGTGAATTTCTACAAATGTTTATCTTGAACATGTTTGAATTTGTTCGGGAACTTCGTCCTAGTCCTCACTGGTGCGCTACTTTCTTAGGCATATCGCGTTGAATCTTTCTTTATCAAGGAAAGTACTCTGCTCGGGGTATCGAACTCGGGACCTCCTTACCTGAAAGCAAGCACGCCATTACTTGTGCTACGAAGTCACAGTGGAGACACGCAGTTTTTCACATCGTTTGTGAGCCATGGACGAAAGCAGGATTAGTAAGTGGGTATGGGAACAGTAATTGAAACGCTCCAATTCAGCAATACTTAGAGCAGAAACGAGATGCTGATCCTCGAACATAATATGTGCTATGTGTCATAGGACGTATAGAAGAGAAATACCCGAGTATATCTTGTATACATCGAGAAGATTGTTGATAGGCTCGTGTGTATTGTCTTAAATTAACATTTACTGTATATGCAATATGCAAGTAGTAAGTCGTATTTTGTTCCAGGTTACGAAGAGATTTTTCTGACTGCAGCTGTCATTTTTCTTGGTATAAAAATTCTGGAATTAAACTTCATGTATATACGCGTACCGACCTGGATAATACGTTCATAAGACTCCGTCCTTATGATGGTGTATTGCACTCTTCGTCCTTATGTTCTCATGACGGCGTCTCGCGTATCTTTGTAGTCGTCTGCGTAACTTCTGTTGCTGCCCAGCGTTTCTGCTGGTGTGCCGCAATTCAATCTCTATCATTTTATGTTTTCAATCCCTATCATTTTATCTTTCATTTTGCATCGGGCAGACGCACGTGATCAACTTGACGGGTTTCAAGAAGCACGACTCGCTGGAGGCGCGCCTCCAGTACTGCGAATCTGTGCTGCCTGAAATATTTGACAGCGCCGAGCGCCCGCTCACTGGCAACAGATGGTGGACAACCAGCGACGAGCCCTGGCAAACGCTGGCTGCTTGCAAAGAGGTTTCTGCTTGCGCTAGAATTAGAGTTATGAATTACTCCAGTGAACATTTGTGAATGAATTTATTTTTGAATGAATGTGTTTCGCATTTTCTTTGAACTTATTTTAGTTACACTTTTACAGAACTTTTAACTTGACTTATTTTTACATCATTTTGTTTTTCAACTGAGTTTGTTATACGTTTCCTGTGTTTGTGCTGTCGTACATTTGATTGTATAAAGTTCTACTACATGATGGTTCATGTAGCTCGCTATGGAGTCAGGATAGTGCGAGGTAAACAAAGTGCTATCAATTAAGAATCCTCCCTTTGTAGGCCAACTGTTTAAATTTTATTCAACAAATATCCAGCAAGCAAAAAGACGCTTCTTTTTACTGTGATGCATATACCTTATGTGCCCCTTAAAATCACTCGGGGAATCGACGAATCCTATTAAAATGATGTATACAGCATGATTTCATTGAATGTTCTTCTATTTCATATGAACGCATCAACACATGTTTTGTAATGCCCACCAGCTGCACGCGGCGCTGCACTCCCCAGACCCGGAGGCGTTCCTGAGCCACCTCCCCATCCACCAGGACGGCAGCTGTAACGGTCTGCAGCATTACGCTGCCCTGGGTCGTGACGTCGAGGGAGCACACAGTGTTAACCTGGCTCCTAGCCCTGTCCCTCAGGTGAGTCGAGCTCATGGTGCTGCTCCCACTGCTGTTACTGCCCTCTATAGCATGTCATAGGTCCAAAATTTTCCTTGTTTCGTCCCTTGAGAACGCACGCTGCTTGAGCGTGCGAAAGCTTGGGTAATCAATAAAAAACCCAGTGGATGTCTCCAAATATCAACCTTCGTTACTGTCTGTGTGAGGCATTCAGATGTGTGTAATGCAACTCTAAGTTGACGTGTGTTAGATTAATTTGGGAATGTGTGTGTAACGGTTGAGAATTAAGACATGTGGAGGGGAGCCAAAGGCAGGGGCTCAGTGTTTACCAAATAAGGGTTTTTTTTAGGAGATAAGTGTGGGAGGATTACCTGATACAAAACGGATTCATTATTTGCTTTTCGTAAAAGCTGAACACACGAACCAAAATTGTGTGGAAGAGCTGGTAAGAAATATATTTTGGCGAAAAATTAACTGCGAGGTGCGCAGCTATGGATAGGTATAGTAACGGAGAGTGGTTAGGTCCGCAGTTTTGTGCGTCTCATCTAGCGTTGGAGTAGATGATTATTGGGAACCATTTTTACATTAAAACTATAACTACTCACGGTTCCTTAGGGAGATGAATGTTCTCATTTCATAGATGTAGAACATTACGTAATGTTTTCCAGTGCAATCTTGTGGTATTTTGTTACCTTGTGTGGTTCTTTGAATTTTTCTAGATGCCCTGTTGATGTCGTAACAATTGTATAGAGTATATGCTAGAATTATTTTGTGCTGGTGACAGTGCCGGCTGTAGAGCAGTTGGGAAGCTAGTGTCACTGAAAATGAGGGAGTGAGAGGTCTCGGTCCTTGCCTTACGTTAGTGTTTCTTATGCACGCTCTAGCGCAACGATGTCAAAGCTTCTCTGGGAATATTATTGAAAAAACTTCGGTGGTGGATGAATGAATACTCATTAGCAGTGTTCATATTTTATATTACCGGTGACCTCTTGGACAAGAAGGAAGTATATAGTGACACACTGTGCACTTGAAATACAAATAAATTTAAATTTAATAAAAGTTTAAAGAGCAGCAATGCGGGGGCTAGATTTATTTTGAAATGGGGTGTGAATCTATGTGGTAATATGATGAAAGTAACCCGAATAATGTACAAGTCTGGGGCGGTATACCACCAGTCGTATGTAACAATATACAATGAAATATACACCAATCGTATGGAACAATACATCAGTTGTTTAGAAATTCACACCGAAATCAGATGAAAAATTCACTCTCATGATATTTCGTAATTGAATATTTAGATTTTTATGAAGTTCTTACGTTTATATTACGTGTATGTGATGCTCGCTAAATGCCCATTGTTTCAGTCGTATATGCGTTCGTGAATATGTATTGTACAGCAGAGCACTCTAAACAATTACAGTAATTGTTAGTTGGAAGCCGAAGGGAAATCTGGTGCTATTCGAGACCATTTTGAATGAGTGATGCAGAGTAAGAATTCGTGAGTTGCAGTCTATAGTCTCAAAAATTTTATGTGGGTCAAAGACTCGTGAATTATAGCCCTTTAATGTATAATAAGACAAAGTAAATTTTTTCTAAATTTGTACATATTTGAGGCATCCATGTTACAAGATAAAACTTGACCACATATCCTTTGGAGCAAGTAGTCTTTGTCGCTAATTTGTGACCCAGGTACCTGAAATGTAAAATTTTTTGGACCATCATTTTTATACTATGTTCGTTTACAGGACGTGTACACCGCTGTGGCGACTCTGGTAGAGAAGATACGAGCGGAGGACGCTGCCAACCCCAGCAGGGCCGACCATGCCATCGCGCGTGTCCTAGAGGGCTGCATCAAGAGGAAGGTCGTCAAGCAGACCATCATGACCACCGTCTACGGGGTCACCAGATACGGCTCTATATTGCAGATTGAAAAGCAGCTCAAAGGTATTTTTTGCGGTTGAGAGATATGGTATGCATCTGAAACTGGCCTGGCGTTTTGCGTTAGGTGATGTTAAATTTGAGTGCTTTTCAAAGATGTCTCGGTAAATGTCAGAGAAGTATTAAACTGTGTAGAAACTCTGCTAGCTACTTCATAAGTGAGCGTTATTTTCAAGTAGTAGGTTTAGAGTTCTTCGGTTCATTTTATGGATTATGTAAAAATATAAAATTTTGATGGAAATTTTATTGGTGTGAAATTTTCTTTTTCATATTATGTTCAAAATTCTATTTTTACCTAACATTGTACAAGTGAAATCTCGTAAACTCAAAAGTGAAATATCTTAAGAGCGTTAATGGAGTGGAAAGTAGGGGTGCATTTATGGAACAGCGCGCCACGTGTGACAACTTTGACCCGCCTTTAGAAATGTGCGCGCTGAACAAGCGTTTGTTGAGTGCTAATCTCTCCTCAGAATTGGAAAATTTCCCACCTGAGAAGAGAAGATTGGCGGCGTCTTACCTCAGCACCGCCACTTTCCGGTCTCTGGAGATGATGTTCGAATCCACCAAGGAAATACAGGACTGGTTCACTGAATGCGCATCACTCATATCCAAGGTAATTGTCATATTCACTTCTGTGGTGGTCAAAGTCATCGTCGTATTTACCCTTGTCATGGTAAATACGACCTACCCTATTACTTCCGTTATGCTGTGATTTCTGTACGACTAATCTACCTTAAGTACAAGAATATTGCTCTGCAGATTGCATAAAGCGTGTGTTACCAGATGTTTTCCAAGAATAGTTTGCCAAAACAAGTACCTACATAACTTTCAGGGTTCTCGAGTCATTTGTTTAGAAGTAAATTATGTTAATCGTTTCTTTTTTCGTCGGTAGATAATCTCCGGGAATGAAAATATAGTATAATTGGATAGATTTTTAAAAATTATTTTCTAACATAAAACTTCAGGGCATACCCTCATTATATCCTCTAACATTTTCATTCATCAATGTAAAAGTCAAATACTTCACATTTCCCCTAGATGGAAAAAACTCAAAATTTCCAAAACCTCTCGAGAACTTTGATCTGAAAGAAGATATGCTTATGTCAAGTCTAAAAATTTGCAATTTAGAAACTTTTAAAACGTAAATAAATGGTGTGACAAATGCCACATTTGATGAGAACTTTACACCCCTGAATGTAAATAAAATTGTGCCTGATTTATATTTTCGATTCTTCGTTCATAAAACATGGAAGTGTAAACTAATGTTTCTTTTTGCATTGTAATTTAATGATTTGAACTTTGAAGAAATCCCGAAAGTGTGCCAATATTCTTTAATTGATTAAGAAAAACATACTATTTTGACCATCTTCATTAATCAATATTTTCAACCGTAGGAAAAGAATGCATGTTATGTTTTCAAAAGATTCTAGATTAAATAATCATTTTATTACGAAATAGTTCGTGTACACTGTTTTTCCAAATGTTACCAGTTACCTCCTGTGATTCAAAATAGTTTTTATTGAAAACAAATTTTTTCATGGTTATCTTGCAACGAACGTTAAAGTATGCATTTTGAGTTTCCTTAGATTATTTATATTTTCATTCAATGATTCCATATTCGATGGAACTCTAAAGCTCGCCGATACTCATTTGTTGATTACGATAAACGCCACTTTTTCGAAAGTATGAAGCTTTTCGGTAATAGATGTTTTATAAATATTCTAGGTCGAAGAATTATTTCATACTGAAATCTCTGGTGTAAGACCCTTCTAATTGACCACGAGTTCAGTGTTACTTTCTGCGAGAAGAAAGAAGAACTATCAGTAATTTTTAGTAACTTTCTTGCAAAAAATTTACCCAAGTTTAAATGCTAGGAGTATTTTTTGGACATGTTCATTAAATAATTTCGGTTTGAAAAACGAAATTGTAGCTACAAGAGTACAAGTCTGTAGATTGCCAAAGCCCATCAGTTTTTCTACCAGTTGTATTTGTCGTTCCCTGCTATTGAAAAGTGAACATTTTAGGTTTTGTAAATATTTTGATGAAAGAATAACGTGGAATCAGAAGTCTTAGACGAAACATAAATTTCCAATTCCCTTAAGTTAGATTTTAAGAAGACAAAGTAAGATTCCGCTAAAAAAAATTTACACGTTTTTGTAGTGAAAAAAGCAAGGGTTATACCCCTACAATATTTTTTATATTTTATTTCATGGTTCTAAAGTGAACGACCCTTTGCAACTACACGAATATGAAGTTGTTTGCTAAGAAAAACATGCAAAAATTTTCATTTCAGTTTTCACCTTGGAAAGCGCATTCTTGCTTCCTGGGAAGCTTAGTTTACAGAATAAATTTAGAATAGAATTTTCCATGGAACGAAGACAGCCTAGATAAAATTAAATGATAATGAGAGGTTGCTACTTGTTTCAGAGAAAAAAAAACTTTATTAATTTCAACACATTTTATCGTTGGGTTTTAATTGCTTTACCACTACTGGTATGGTGGGGGATGTGAGGAATGTGTGGCTTAAACCATTTTTTCCAAGGGAAGTACTCTGCAGTCACGCGAAAATGCCTCCCTGAGCAGAGTATCGAACCCAGGTCCTTTCGGTTACAAGACCACCACCATACCACTATGCCACGGAGCCCACGAACAAAACCACTCAGTTGAAGCACGAACAAATATTAAGGGAATCAACTGAGTAATGATGCATAGTTTCACTCGATAACACGAAAAAAAAACGTTCAAATAACTAAAAATGAGGGCAGTAGCTGAGCATAGAAAAC
>VOMN01065211.1:0-14708 GCA_014899125.1 Orchestia grillus
AGGCGAGCGTAGGCTCCTCCCTCATTCATGTGCAGAGCAGTAGTCTCAGCCCTTGGTTAGAACCGTATTAAAATTATTCCGAAATGTGATAATGCATCATCATCGTATAAGTATTATCAGTCGAAGGAATCATAATCTGATAATAAATAATACTTGTTAGGGACTGCATATTTGAGTTGGAAATAAGTCGTCAGATCTATTTTCGTTCTATTTTCCAAGACCAGTTGAATTCAAATATCGAGTCTCTGGAATAAAGTTGGGATAGAATGGTCGCAACCATTTTAATTATTATAGTACTATTGGGGCATATTTGTCTCCTGCTTTCAAATCCATCACAATGGTATTTTTTCTCTTTCTTTGCCCATAGAACAATCAGTATTGCAGGTCCAGTTTTCAAATTTTGATATATTATGAAATACGTATCGAAGAACGTCTTGTAATGAACGAGACTTTTTCAAATGTTTGAATAGATCTTCGCGAGGCGGTCCCTCACAGCCGATCATAAAGCAGTCAGAGTCCCTCGTCTAAAAATGCAGATGACCAACTCAGCTGCAAGGATGTACTCTCTCTAGATAATTGAATGCATTTTAAAGCATCTATTTCATTCAGACATGAAGAGCTATCGTCCTCATAGTTCTCCACATTTTTGAAAATTTTTACATTTTTAAAACTGGAAGACGCTCTCGAGGTTAAAACTGTGCAAACGACGCATCTCTCAGAGAAAATACGGACCGTAAAACTACGCGAAATTCAAAGCAAAAAAGGCCCCAAGACAGATGGGGCCCCAAAGTTGCGAGATCACGCGCCCTCGAGGAAATTAGTTCTCGAAGAACTTGAGACTCGGATGCAAAGAAGCAATCTTTACTTGAGGTCAGAGTTAAGCATCGCATTGCGCTACCAGGCCAAATGATTTGTCGTACCCTGGTAAAATATAGTCATAATTTAAACAGTAGTTAACATGGTTCTTCCTTCATAAAAAATTGAAAGGAAAAAAACATGGTAACAATGGTTACGTTCAGTGTCACTCCAGTACTGCGCCTGCTCTCTCCACAGCAACAGGCCTTCGTAATCCAGCTGGAATACAGCGTACAAAACAAACCTGTGTCCATGACAAATGACCAGTTATAGGTTTGCATCTGGCTGGGAACTCCGTCAGAGGAGCGTCTCAGATGATAGCCACGGGACTTAGGACTGCGTCTCAAATGATGGCCACAGGACTTAGGTCTGCGTCTAAAATGATGGCCTCAAGACTTAGGTCTGCGTCTAAAATGATGGCCGTAGCACACAATTGCTCAGTGGAAAAAAGGTGGTGAAGTACAGTCTTCCAGTGGTAATAGTGGCAAAACTAAAATTCAGGATACTCGTGACGCGCGTTCTCACATGGTCGGGATTAGGTTCGGTGACATTGTGTGGTAACAAAATGAAATAGAAATTTATTTTATAATTCCAGGTAACCAAGTGCACCCATCTATGGATTTTTATTGTCCTGATAGTTCCAGTTGTTTTCTAGACTACAACGCTTGGATAAACCGACCTCATTTAAAGCGAGATCTGTTGAGGAATCATGAAGGATGATTGTATCAAATGGAACAGCCTTTGCAGTTTATTGATTTAAACCCTATCGAAAATTTGCGGGATCAGCTGAAGAGGGAGCTGGGTGCCTCAACATCTCTTCCTTCTTTCTTGGAAGATCTTTAAACGTTCGCTCGTATTTTGGACACATATTCGTTTAGATTGTTTGCATAAGCTTACAGAATCTATGTCTAATGAAATGAAAGTAAAAAGAGGTCCTATTTAATGTAAAAAGAGGTCCTATAAAGTATTATGCTCAATTGTTTTCGTAACATCCATATTTCTCAAGGGTGCGACAAACCTTTTGGCTGGGTAGCATTAGTTCGACTTTAAATGTTCTAACTAAGCCTTAATTTGTAAGAAGAA
Source organism: Orchestia grillus (assembly GCA_014899125.1). Taxonomy (NCBI): domain Eukaryota; kingdom Metazoa; phylum Arthropoda; class Malacostraca; order Amphipoda; family Talitridae; genus Orchestia; species Orchestia grillus. Next base: position 1,939 of record VOMN01065211.1, read on the forward strand.
AATCCCGACTATGGAAAGGGAAATGCTCAAGTGCCCATTACCGTTGTTTATAATGGAGGTAAAATTTTGTTGCGATTCCTACTTGAACGTTCATTCTTAGACTCATAGAAGATTTTATAGGACACAATTAGGCTCTGTAAACATAGAATAAATTTCAGCCTCACTTAGGAAAATTTTAAAAGTAAATGGCCTTGGTGGCCGCGCTAGATTAAACTCAGCAGGCAATTTGCTGCTGAGCGAGCCTCTCAGGTGGTTAACAAACCCAAACATCGGCCCTGATCTCCAGCCCGCGCCAGCCGGTGCGTGTGTGGGGCAATAAAGGAACACGAGGCGCTGTATGGCCTCGTAAAAGGGGGCATGGCCTGCATTTGGAGTCGCCAGGTCTGGTGCGCCTCATTGCAGCGCCATGTTGGGTCTGGTGCACCTCATTGCAGCGCCATGTTGAGTCTGGTGCGCCTCATTGCAGCCCCATGTTGGGTCTGGTGCACCTCATTGCAGCGCTATGTTGGCTATTTCTCGAAATCTCGATGGCCGCCGCGCAGCCAGAAAATGCGAAAATACAAGTTTTGCTCAAATAAATCTGTACGCATTACGGACCTCTAAATTTGCAATGCAATGTGCAAAAGCGCAGAAGGTCTAACCTCGTTATGCTATTTAATGCAGTTATGCGGTGCTCAAAGTGTCCTACATGAACCTGAAGTCCATTTCAAAGAGAAGATTATTATTGCATGTGTTCTCCAGTCGCGACACAACCTGAAGTCGGCGACTAAATGATGGACAGCGCAGCGTCTTTTGTATGAACGCTTCAAGTATCTCACCGCATTGGTTGTACCTTTATGCTGGGCGTAAGACAACTACTGAGCAGCTAGTACAGGTGTACATGGGTACTCATGACCAACGAGTGTAGGTGTAGATGGATACTTATAGCTAGTGCAAGTGGTTGCACCCCGCCGGTGAAAGCAAAAAAGGAAATGTTTACCCTGGCCCTAAGAAAGCGCATCACAGGGAGACAGATATAAACTCAACGTTTTCAAGCTATACTTAACGTTTCATTGGTTAGCTAAGTCGTAAACGGCTACTTCCTGAGCAAGGATCGCTATTCATACATTTTTTCATAAGTATAATCAGTTGAAGGAACCATAATTTTATGATAAACTAGACAACCCGTGACCCGTTGGGTCAAATGAAATTTATCAAAATCAAACCGTATCCAGAAATATATCCTATGCAGTTAAGTCGGTATCCACAAAACAAGATTATGCGAAGAGTATAAATTTCGAATATCTCAGAGCCGACAGACAAACGTGTGCACGGTTTCAAGCAAGCAAACAAGCAATACGACCAGAGTTTTAGTATTATTCTAGATAGATAGATAGATAAAATTTGCCAGGAAATGCATGTTTTTATTGAGTTGAAAATAAAACATCAGATTTATTTTTGTTCTATTTTCCAAAACTTGCTGAATTCAAATATTGTGTCTCTGGAATTCTGTTCGATAGAATGGTCACAGCTTTTTTTATATATTATGCAATTGGGGCACATTTGTTTCATGTTTGAAATCACACGTAACAACTCTACCAGTCTTTGATTTGAGCTGAGGGATTTTATAAATGTTCAAATAATAAGAAAATAGGAAAAAAATTATAAAGGATATCTATGCATAAGTCGAAGCGAGAAAATGAAACAGCTTGAATTTTGTTCTTCCAACGCCACGTTGTTCTGAAGAAACCTGTCATAGAAACCAAAATTTCTGTGCGCTTGAGGTTTTTAAGAATAAATCATTTCTGCTTGGTAAGGGAGCGCGAGCTCTGCGTACGAGTAAATGAAAGCTTCGCTGCATGCGAGGTAAAAGAACGATCTGCCTTTGTGCCCTCTTGTTCCTCAAGTTGTTTCCAAAGAACTCGTCTAGTAATACATCAACATCGAATTTTATGTCCATAAATGAACGCGATGAATGAAATAAACGCTACCGTTCTTTTCAGAAAAGCTTTAACGAAATGCGTTAGCAAAATGGCACTCGATTGAGCACAGTCACTGCGTTGCAGCCGCTTTACACTGCAGCCGCTCTACACTGGACTACACTGCTACACTGCAGCCATTCTACACTGCACTACACTGCTACACTGCAGCCATTCTACACTGCAAACATTCTACACTGCCAGCCATTTAACACTGCCAGCCATTTAACACTGCCAGCCGTTTAACACTGCCTGAGGTAAAATTTCATGTCTTTTCAATTAATTTCTTTGTTGCAGATGGAAAAATTAAGGATTTGTTTTCACAAATTTGGTTATCCTATTAGTTTTCTCTCTAATCAGAACTAGCTTATTCGATTGATTAACACAGATTTGACGAAAACTTGAAATTTGTATTCATACATGATTGTGCTTTAGCCGCATTAGGTTAGGTTAGATGATCGCGTGTACCATACATGGCGCACTTCGGAGACAAAGTGTTAAACGACGAGACACCGAAGTAAGGTGGGTCATTATTCTCCAAATTTCAGCTGATCACTTGTGGTTCGTGCCCTTTATTCTCAGACACAGATGCATTGGAGAAGTGCACACAAATGACGGTCACAGAGCACAAACCTCTCTGCCAGTCGAGCGCGTGGTTGAAGTAGCGCCCCCGAGTGTGCATGTCGACGGCTGCGATGAGCAGGAGGTAGAGGCCCAGGCAGAGGTCGGCTGTGGCCAGGTTGCAGATGAGGAACTTAGAGACGGTCATCTTGTGACGGCTGCTCAGCAGCACCACCATCACCNACGAGAAGTTGCCTCAGCTCCACGAAATGTCATTACTGTGATTTGAAACTCGCGAGTCGACCAGGATATTACAATGGAATCGTGTCAAACTTTTTATCTTTTGCAATAACGGCAAATGGACGACCACATCCGTGATGCCGCAGGTGTGGTGCTGCTCTGTTACGCAAAGAATCAAAATTCCATTATCCTCCTTCATGCAAAACTTGCACTGATTACGTACAAAAGATAAAGATTATGGCTATAATACTTGAAATGCAAAAAAAATGTCTTGGCCTCTACATGGAAGTTCTAAAAGCCTGAATATGATTACAGAAATTTACATTCTAGGATTCGTATGGAAAAACATATCGAAGAGGAGCCTCGTAATGAAACGATTTCTTCAACGGACCTTACGTTCTATGCTGCGTCCTGTGCCGGACTGTGCCGTGTTAGCAAAATACCGAGCGAAAAGCAGGAATGGAGGACACCTGGAATTTGCCATGAGCTCTTGAAAAGTACCAGTGGTGTAGAGGCCCCCCCACCAGCAGCGGTGTTGGTGGTGTAGAGGCCCCCCCACCAGCAGCGGTGTTGGTGGTGTAGAGGCCCCCACACCAGCGGCAGTGTTGGTGGTGTAGAGGCCCCCACACCAGCGCCGTGCGTGCAGCATTTTTGTTACTATCTTATCAATCAAACTCTAGGCATCGTTCAAAAGCTGGAGCCTAAAATAAGGCCTTATTTGGTGTGAAGTTATATCCTTAACTCATTGGATTGCAATGGACGATCACCTCTAAAATCATCGCCTCCAAAATCCATCCGTACGACAGGAAATATTCCAAGTTTATGAGGGAAGAATTAGGGGAATGTTGTTAAAAGTGTACTAAGCCGTTAATCTATGTCACCAACGCACGTTCTCGACTCCTTCTTGATAAGCTCACTTTTGAGTGAGGTGTAAGCACCATAAATCAATAACGGGCATTCCTAAAGAGCAGTTTTTCTAACATTTTAAAACGCTTCTACAAAATCGTGGGTTCTCACGGCTGGAACAAGGGCAAAAAAAGCCATGCGCTTCGTTACTCCATGCAGGGCTTGTGAGAGGGGTCTCTATCCAAAAAGCCTCGAGTCCAGGCCCAGTAGGAATGCCCCAGAACGGATGGCCCCGCAGGGGAACTACCAGTCAAAAACGAAGATTAAGCCCATAGGTGGCACACAAGTGTGGCTCGGACCTGGGTTCTTAAATATCTTTCAAGAAATCGAAGGTGCAGTGCCGGGAGTACCCACCGAAGACCGCGGTGATGACCACCAGCCAGACGGCGGCCCTCAGAGTGTAGCTGTGCATGACGTCCTCGCAGGGGTTGAAGGCGTCAGGGGCGGGGCGGCACTGCACCTCCAGGTAGTCCTTGGCCAGCGCTCCACACACCACGCTCGTGCGGTTGCGCGCTCTGCCACCGAGAATTATTTTCGCGTAGTCCTTCGAGGGCGATTGCACGCGGCAAACAGATTTGCTTTTCCAACCGATTTTTAAAAGTACGTAAATTTTACTTAATATTTACTTTACAGCACCCGATTGCGCAGAGTGTCGTTATATGTTTTTTCATATAAGTTTTTCTATGGCTCTTAGCCTTTCGAAAATAAGTTTACGACACTCAGGAAAAATTCCTATCCAATGGCACCGAAATGAAGGCTGTACGATGAATAGGAAGATCTGTGCAGTGGGCTGCAGTAATGTAAATATTAACCAGAGAATTGACAAGAGCCGCCATCAGAGTGCTATTGCGACTGATGCCGCTGAGCGTGATACAAAAGGAGAAAATGTTATCAATTGGCTGTGAAATGGTCGGATTTGCTGTGAAATTGTCGAATTTGCAATGATATGGTCGAATTTGCTTTGAAATGGTCGAATTAGCTGTGGAATGATCAAATTAGCTGTGGAATGATCAAATTAGCTGTGAAACGATCGAGTTAGCTGTGAAGTGGTCGAATTTGCTGTGAAATGGTCGAATTAGCCGTGAAATGGTCGAATTAGCCGTGAAATAGTCGAATTAGACGTGAAATGTCCGAATTAGCTATGCAATGGTCAAATTAGCTGTGAAATGGTCGAATTTGCTGTGAAATGGTCGAATTTGCTGTGAAATGGTCGAATTAGCTGTGAAATGGTCGAATTAGCTGAAATGGTCGAATTAGCGGTATTTAGGTGGAGCAAAATGGACAGCTTGGTATACTTGAGCGTGATCGTCTACATACTTCAAACGCATAATACTCCTTTCACTAACTTCTTTTCTATGCATGTAGTTGTAAAATACTCACTTCCGTAAATTGTTTTGTGTTTTTTGACATCATATTCTTAGAATGATTTGAACTCCGCTTAAACCTTCGTGGGCGCTGCGTGCCTTCACTGCGAAGCGTTGGGAGCTCTAAATTTAAAGCTCGAGCCTAGTATGCACACCTGACCAAACGCCAGCCTATTATGCGCACCTCACAAAACACTAGTCTATTATGCACACCTGACCAAACGCCAGCTTATTATGCGCACCTCACACAACACTAGTCTATTATGCACACATGACAATTATCACACTGACTCCCAAGAGTGGCCGTCCCCACAACTGAGTACGAAGGTCAGGACGTAACTGCGGTCCCAGCAGCCCCGAATGACACGTCCCAGAGGCCGCTGTGCAGAGCGTCCCTACGAGCGTCTGTCGCTGGTGTGCAGGATAACAGACGCTGCCGCTCAAACCTAGTTTCAAATCATGCTCTTCAAACTCATCTAATGAAATGTATAACAAAACCAAACTTTCATTTGGTAATTAAACTGTACGAAATTTAAAAACAAACTCTGGCAAACAGACTCTATGCAAGAATAACGCCTGTTATTGGCGGGTATTTTTACGCACACAAAAGTGACGGGGTGGAAGACACTCGAAGAATCTCGATGAACAGAATAACTTGACGTGTCGTACTCAACATTTTTAGGCACGAGATTTTCTTTTAGAATTACAGGAGAAAATCCATCATCCTGAACGAAACCTCCAGCTGGGAACGTTCCGCCCATCACGTCGGGCTCTATGACGTCGGCGAATCCTTCCTTGCGAGTGAAGCTGCCGAGGGGAACGTGAGGGGACACCTCATCCGCACCCTCACGACCCGGCCGTCCAGAGCTGTTGACGCCTGAGCTCCAACTCCTGCAGGGCAAATGCAGGCCTCGGACGGCACCAATGGCGAGCACTGCTAACGAGTTACGTGCCTCAACCGAAAAGAGAACTGTAATTTCAAATCTGAAAAATACGACTCAACATTCAACAGTAGGGGAAGGGAACAAATCCTTGCTCAAGTAATATAAATTACCGCTGGATTACGCACGGGAATGAATTTTTTTTACATATATTCCTGTTTTTCAGTAGCAGATGTACCTGCTGTCGGGAAAAAATCATTTGCTTCATGTAGTGAAAATAATATGGCGGTTGCGCTACACGTAACTGGAGAATAATTATAGAGTAGATGAATTTTATACTGAAAAATTTTCAACACCTTTGAGCTGGACCCTGAAGAAAGAAAAAAGAAAGAAAGAAAATTGTTTATTCCGATCTCATTCACATACAGAGCATGGTACATCGGGTTGTCAATCAGTAAAATGACAGCCTTAAAATTAAAATGTCAAAGTCAAGGGACACTTCTAATGACGAGCCTCTGTAGGCCGAAGTGGTTTTGGTTGACGGTTAAAATTTTGCTTAATCATTCAGGTCCGTACATATAAAAAGTCTTCAAAACTAAAAGCGGAATTTATTTTAACGAAAATAGTGTTCCGTAGTAGTTAGGCAGGAAATGACAAATTATAGCAATGGCTCTACTGGGCGACAATTGAGTCGTCACTCAACAAGGCCTTGAGGGGAAACGCGGTCGCGAAGGAAACATTTGCCTGCCACGGCGAGGTCGAGCCCTCAGAGGCCTGAAGTTGATGGAGTCTCCTGGATTGGCAGCTTACGATCCAGTCAAGGGCCCGAATGTGATCTTTGACTTAAATTGCGATCACATGTTTAGCGTGATCACACTGGCTGAGTAGAGACATTACGAAGTAGCATTCTCAATGTTGCAAATCATTGAATAATTTGAGAAAGGCTTTAGTGACAGCAATGAAAAAATAAGACAGTTAAACTGAGGCTAGAGATGATATGAAATAAGACCAAGGTTACTCTGTAAGTTCCACGCTTCACAGCATCATCGCTCACCTGATGACAGGCGCTCCCCTCCTTCGCCTCACGCCTTCATCCAAAGCTTCGTGACCACCACCTGTGAGAGCATAGGTGTTCTCCCAGGAGCGGGGCCCCTTCAGGGGACTTGAGTCGTCACCACCTGAGGTCATGTGTTGCCTTCGTGTCCTCAGCCCTACGAGGGGCCCTCCCCAAGTGGGCACCACCGACCCCTCCGCCGGGCTGTCTCCAGGCTGTCCTCTCAGCCGGACTGTCCCCTCTGTGCAGTGCTGCTCCGAGTGGCGCTTGATGGCTTCCTGCGGGGATGTGGGGAGGTGGGGGGATGTTCTAAATACTACTCCCTGCGGGGGTGTGGGGAGGCGAAAGAACTTTCTAAAGACTACGCATTGAATGGGCCAGCGTTATGCAAAAGGATTCGTTAATGTCTTCTGTCCTTACTCCGAAAGGAAAGCTTACCGTTAAACGAAAGGCTTTTAAGAATTAAGAAACTTTCTAAGGGCAATCGCGTTATTTTACATTTGTTTTAAAGTGCATTCTACTATTGCATCAGATCATTTCCATTGCCACCAGAATATGCATCGCAGCACACACTGAATATGTATAAATTTGTGATATTAACTTCAAAATCTTCTGTTGCGGTAAATAAACTCTGACGACACCGAATAATTTCGCTGACTTCTGCTGCATTTGTTGGTCTCGCCACGTTTGGAGCATTCGCTTACTAATCTATTTTAAAAAATTGCTCAATTGTGCTTAACTAGAAGTACGGATTTTCTGAATCCACAGAATACTATGCTTGAGTAATTTTTCTCACAGAATGCCCTTATAACGGCTCTTGAAAACTTCACAGAATGCTCTTATAACAGCTCCTGAAAACTGCACAGAATGCCCTTATAACGGCTCCTGAAAACTGCACAGAATGCTCTTATAACAGCTCTTGAAAACTTCACAGAATGCTCTTATAACAGCTCTTGAAAACTTCACAGAATGCCCTTATAACGACTCCTGAAAACTGCACAGAATGCCCTTATAACGGCTCTTGAAAACTTCACAGAATGCCCTTATAACGGCTCTTGAAAACTTCACAGAATGCCTATCTAACGGCTCTTGAAAACTTCACAGAATGCCCTTATTCTGTTCCTGAAATCTTCCACTCGCCCCCGGTGAACTTTACTCCTTAATGAGGAAAAGAGGAGAGCGCTTCAGGAGGAAGGAGGAGAGCGCTTCAGGAGGGAAGATCGGTGGGTCGACACACCTGTTGTCGCCTGTGTTCTTCAGGATCATGAATTTTGGGGAACTGGAAGGCACAGCAGTGGTAGCTGTAGGTGAGCTCTGCCCTCCTGATGCTCTTGAAGGAGTACACGGAAGGGAAAGTCTTCAGGGTGAACGTGTCCACCAGGATCAGGGACTCCAGGGACTCGAGGCCGAGCGTTGGCAGCGAGGAAATGGCCGTCCCCGACAGGTCTCTGGGGGCACAAACGTGTCGTGCTGAGTCGACGTACGCATTGTTCAGACGCCTGCAGACGCGTTTACTGCGCACGCCTGTGGTGCGAGGGCCACAATGCCGGGACAGATATAGACCACCAAAAAATTACGGAACATCATAAGCCGACTGTTAAATATTTTTAAACAGCTACAAATAGAGTATAATTTTCGCTATCCTTCGTAGCAATGAGGTCCTGAAGAAATTACTATGAAGTGATTGTAATATTTATTCAGCACATGTGATAATTAGCATATCGATGTATGTTGCAAAATATCGTAAGTACCTTGTGGATCTCCACGATCAGGCGAGCAATTTCTCTCAGTGAATCAATATGATACACATGGAAGAGATTATAAAGTCTCGCATCCCTCCGTTGGAAGCGGCTGAACAAGCTTAGGGAAAACGGCTGAACAAGCTTAGGAAAAACTGGTGACCTCATTGCCTCTGTACTCCGCAACCTAACTGGTGACAATAACTGGACCCCAATGTTCGTCCCCAGGGGCCGGCAGCCTCTGGCTCTCCCAGCCCCTAGCAGGCGTCACAGAGCAGACCAGGCCCCAGCCCCTAGCAGGCGTCACGGAGCAGACCAGGCCCCAGCCCCTAGCAGGCGTCACAGAGCAGATCAGGTGTCACGTAAAGATTTACTCCTTGAATTCAACTCTTATCAAGCGCTTGTTAAAGAATGAGTTTGCTTGAAACAAAGCACAAGCTAGGAAAAATGTTTTTCATTTCAAAGTTTGCATTTTACAAAAGTTTGAAGCCAGCATTTATTGAACAATGTCTGACATTGCCTTTCATCTACTAAAATAAAAGTGCTCTGAATATAAATGTAGCGCCTTGGAATCGGACGTTGTCAGTAACGAGAACACTGTGAAACAAGTCGGTGTGTACAGGAAAATTGTTTTTGTTCAGTGGAAGCGCTATCGTACAAATGAGAGGACTTCTTCAAAGCGAATTCCACATAGGATACGGTGTGGGGCGCATGCGTGTGGGGCACAGCGCCGGGGGGGGGGGGGNGGATGTCCAGTGATGATGACGGATGTCCAGTGATGATGAAGGATGTCCAGTGATGATGACGGATGTCCAATGATGATGATGGATGTCCAGTGATGATGACGGATGTCCAAAAATGATGATGGATATCCAATGATGATGATGGATGTCTAATGATTCCACATCCATCAAGTGGTGAGAGCGGCCAAAAACATCTTTGAATTTTGTGCGTGTTGCCGTTACTTCAATAGCTCAAAAAATTATAAATTTTATTGATTAGAAAGTTGAAGTGTAAAACTAAGGTTAAGTGTCGACACTCTAGAAGAAAGTGTTGTCTTGTCCAAAAAAACAAAAAAATTCGCAGTTCAATATTCGCTCACTAAGCACGAGGCCTCAGCACCTATTCCCAATGTGACTCAGAAGTAGCTCAAAAAGCGCTTGAGTGAATATTATAAGGAAACACTCTGGCTGCCTTTAAGTCGAGACATCAACGTGACGAACGGACTTAAATGCAACCAGCAGTGGAGGAAGTCGTCCCTTGTGCAGCTCGGCCTCGTGTGCGGCCCCCCAGCCCGCTGCTCGCACTTCCTGCGCAAAATTTTCTGAGGCTTTTCCGTAGCTCGGTCGTGAAGTCTTTGTGAAGTAGGTCATGGTAGGAGGTAAAGAAGGTTTATTCAAGTCGAAGTGCTGCATTTGATTGGTAACTATATACTTAATATTCTCGCGACGTTTTCTTTATCTATTTGCCATTGCTTCTCATGGAACCGAAAATTTGAAAATTGAACTCATTGCTGCGCACCACGTTAAGCAAGCCCAGCGCTGAGTCCCTTGGAGCAGCTCCATCGATGCTCAAAAGTTCCTGCAGCGCTTTGTTTCTCAGCCAATAATCCAAGTTTGAGAAACTTCTCTGTTTCGGAGGTGTCTCCTTGCCGAGGCAATTCTTGAAAATTGTACCTGCTCGAGCTCCCAAGTCGCTCGGCTGAGGGGCAAGAAAACTTCCAACCTGGAGGGGAAGTTTGCGTAATCGTGCCTGCCCTCCCCAGACGAGGGGCTGGGAAACAGGCACGAGCCGCACGGCGCTGGGAAACAGGCGCGAGCCGCACGGCGCTGGGAAACACGGTCTCTTGGCAATACGCTTTCTCTGCATGAGGCGGAACAACGCGCGGTAAGACCAGAGATGTACGTTTTGTGATATTCTCTCGTAATTCAGAATATTCGGTACAAATAGGTTGTAAACGTTCATCATTGAACACAGACTACTCCATAACAAAGAACTGAAAACAAAAAAAAATGAATAAAATGTTTTTACATTTTATTCTAAGCATCAATGTGAAACTGAAACTACCTCAGTACCATCCTTCGATACTATCGCTGGGGCGGCAGAAGCTGGGCCGTGGCATTGGCCCAGCGACTCCAGCTGTGCTGGCATGGCTCCCAGTGAAGTCCCTGGGCCTGTGTTCGGTCACAGCTCGAGCGAGACTTTAGGCTTCCAACGATGGCTCCCGAAGTCTATCGCTTGTTTACCTCAGCAACGTTATCTCGCAGAAATCGAACTTCTGCATCCTGCACTTCTCCAAAGATACCACCCTGTGAGACTAGGCAAGTGTTTAGGACTGCGAAGGTATTTTGCATTCCAAGTTGACACACCTCTCTCATGTGGTGCTCGTCATACTCCAAGTACCTACAACACAGTTGCCTTTATCACATTTTCCTGCTCCTCATTCTCTCAGTACTCCAGCCCTGGATCCCTCGCAGTGCGACCCACCGCATCAGCCCGCAATAGGTGTACATCAACCCTACCCTGTCACTCCTGCCGTCTCCAAACGTCTTACTCCTACCACGCGTCTCAAGTGTCTCATCTTTAGAGACTTCAATCTTCTTTACGTTGATATTCAGAGCCTCCAAGCTTCTGCAGCAATTTGAACGATTGGAAAAATCCCACTTTCATAGGATTGAAATGCAAACACACTGTGAAAAATTCCCCTCTCGAATCATAGCTAAATTTTAACGCATTTGGTTCTCGCGAAATCTAACGGCATAAGCGATTTGGCCTATAGCATTTCTTCTATTCAATGAAATCCTTGCATCTTATGATACTCGACTTTGGAAGCATGAGGTGCCAGGCGACAGGTGGCGGCAAGATTTCAAAGCATTGCCATCAAATCGGCATTTCCCAACAACAACATCGATTAGAGCGGACGCCCAGCACCTTGCGAGCAAGTTTCCAGAGAGTCACAACCTTAAATTCCTGGAAATATTTCCCTCGTCCTTCACCGAAGAATAAGCTGATCAGACCTTATCTCGTTCAGTTCAATAGAAAATATTTCGCGCCTTTAAAAGGACTAATTTCTCAGCAATGATAAGACCATGTGTTAATAAATATTAAACAAATATGAGCAGTATGTGTCCGTGCAATGCTCGCTAGATGCTGTGGTGAGCTCTTAAATTGGAAAATTTCGATTAATTTCTGAGGTAAGTTTCCCTGCACCAAACGTATTAGCAGACTCACCCTCTTGTTGACCCTCTCAAGGTTGACACTCTTCAACATGCAACAAGAAGAAATGAGAGGGAGACGAAAAATTTTACGACCGTGCAATTTATTGAAAACAACGCTGTACTGAGGAAGGTGGTCGTACAGGTTTTCAAAAGTTTCAGACCCTCATGGTTTTAGAACGAGAAATCTGTGCATAAAGGGGGATCTGTTGTCATTTCCTGTCAATGAATCACACGGTTACGACGTTAACTTCATAAGCAGAGCTTGTCTCAGAGTGGCATCGCTGCTGAGGCGGCAAGCAGTTACAGGTATTTGTTATTTCATGAATGATCTCGAGGGATGAGGAACAAACAATCAGATGAAGATCTAAAACATTTCCCCTTCACTGAGCCGCAGGATCCAATTGGTCATCAGTCGAGGTGCCGGACGACCCTCGACCTCCTAAGGCCGCCTGAGGCTGAAGGCGCCCTTTACGTTGCAGCTGCTGATTACTCATTTCATATTGGGAACTCAATTTCTGTTTTGGAGAGCCTTATGTTTTCTCGAGTGAGCTCTTAAAATCTTGATCATTTCTAAAAAGGCCTATTTCATTTTAAACGTTATCAATAAATTATTCGCTCAGAAAATGCTTTGTCTCACGCTTATTTCATCTTGTTGCTTGTTCAACTTCTACTTGGAGCTGTGTTTGGGTCCGATAGTGCAAAATTAGATATTTGCCATTTTCCAAGTGGTCTTGATCCTTTGACCAGGACTATATCTACGACACCGAAAGCGAGATCAGCACCCAAGAGCCGCTCCGTCTCCCCAAGAGCCGGTCCGTCTCCCCAAGAGCCGGTCCGTCCCCCAAGAGC